>JADRCC010136615.1:0-14758 GCA_019843855.1 Hylomyscus alleni
CCTCAATCTCTAGCATATCACACAGACTGAGCTGCTCCAGATCAGTAATGTAAAAGAGTCGAGAAGTCCTCATTAGATGAAATACCCAGAAACGATCTCCTCCAGCCTTCCCTTTCCCCATTCCTCTCCTTATCCCAGCCTCCATCAGCAGCAGACATTCCCTGGGAAGCCTCTGGCCACACAGGCCAGGAAAGAGGATGGCCTAATTGCAAATCTTTACCACCTCTTCCCCTCCTCCAAATCCAACCCCTCAGTCACACCCACGTTTTTTTTTTTGTTTTTCTTTGTTTTGTCAGAACACCCACTTTAGACTCTCCTTCCTGCCTGATCCCATCTCCAGGGAATCACACAGATCTTTTCCTTCAACCTTTCTCCCTGCTCATTCCTTTGTCTCAGCCCCCAATTCCAGAAGGAACTCCCTGGGAATTCTCCAGCCAAGCCTGCCAGAGAAGCAACTAGGCCCATGAAACAGGCAGTTAACTTACAGATCTCACTTCCTTAGTGCCTCCATATTCCTACTGAATTCCTTAATCCCATCATCAGCTCTGTAGCAGACTGCCTGCTGTGGCCTCTCCTTTTTCCTCTGCCCACATTCCTAGAAGAACTAAGCAAATGGGGTGGAGTATCCCAGAGTCCCTCCCTCCTGTGGACACCCTTTTAGGCTATTCCCATTCGTAAGTATCAGCTCCCAACTCACAGTAAAACTTTGTTTAGCTGGAATCCCCCTTCAGCACATCAAACAGAATTCCAGAAGCATTCCCTACCAGGTATGACACAAGCACCACACCTTCCTAATAATCAGAGAAGTCAACAGAAATTAAAAAACAACACTCACCAAGTAAAGAAAAAAAAACAGATACAAGGACTTACAAATACAATCATCCCAAACCCAGAGGCCTAGACACCAATGTAAAAGCAGAATCAATAGCCAGGACAAAATGTTCCCACTAGAACCCAGCAAACTGACTACAGTAGGCTTGAAGAAAGGCAACATAGCTAAAGCACAAGGACTTTAAAATGGCCTTTATAATAGAAGCTCTCAAAGAGGAAATGAATAAATCCATTAAAGAAATCTATGAAAACACATAGAGGGAAATTACTAAAACAGCTGAAAACCTGAAAGGAGAAATTTATAATCAATAAAGAAAATCCAAACTGAGGAAGAATCTAGAAATGAAAAACATAGGATCTCGAACAGTAGTCTCAGAGGCAAGCTTCCCCAACAGAATATGAGAGATGGAAGACAGAATCTCAGGCATTTAAGGCAAGATAGGAAAAAAATAGATACCTAACCCAAAGAAAAACTTAAATCTAAAAAAACTCCAGGCATCCAGAAACCCTCAGTTACTATACAAAGGCTAAATCTAGAAATAAAGGAATAGAGGAGGGAGAAGAAACCCAGGACAAAGACACAGAAAGTATTTTCATTAAAATCATTGAAAAAATTTTCCCAAAACTAAAGAAGATGCCTATCAAGGAACAAGAAACATACACCAAACCAGAAATACACTAAACAGAAAAAATACACTAAACCAGAAAAAAAAATCTTTATGGCAGATAATAATCAAAATACCATACATACAGAACAAATAAAGAATATTAAAGCCTTCAATAGAAAAAGACCAAGTAACATATGAAGGCTGAGTTCTTAGAAAAATGCCTGATTTCTCAATGGAGCCTATATGGAGTTTTACAAACTGAGATGACAGATGCCAGCCCAAACTACTATAACCAGCAAAATTTACAATCACAATAAATATACAAATAAAGACATTCCAAGACAAAAACAAACTCAAACAGTATCTATCTGCATATCCAGCCCTATAAAAGGCACTAGAGGAAAACATTCACCCGAAGAGATAAACCATACAAAAGAAGAAAGAAAGGAAGGAAGGAAGGAAGAAAAGAAAGGAATAAAAGAAAGAAAGAGAGAAAGAGAAAGAAAGAAAACAACAACAACCATAATGAATAATAATCCCATACCTACAATCAAAAAAAAAGTAGAAAAAATTTTGGTAACAAAAATAACAGTAACCAACAAACAATGGCTATTATTGATAACTCTCTAGGTAAATTGACCTAGCAACCAAACCAGTGTAACCATTTTAATATATGAACAAATAAACTTCAAAACAAAACTAATCCGTAGAGCTAAGGGAGGATCCCACATAATTACCAATGGGAGACCCACCAAGGAGATATTGAAATTCATAACATCTACGTATCATGCATAAGTGAACCAAGTTCATAAAAGAAACACTAATACAGATTAACTCACAAACTGACGTGACCTTCGCACACTGAGGAGACTTCAGTAACCCTAATCATGCCAATAGGCAGGTCATCCAGACAAAAAGGAAATCTGAAGCTAAACTGACTAACAAACCAAAAGGAACTAACAGATATTTATATAGCATTTTGCACAAACAGAAAAGAATATACATTCTTCTCCACACTTCAACAAACTTTCTTCAAAGCTGACTACTTACTCAGACACAAAGCAAGTGTCAGAAACAGATACATGAAAAGTGAAAAAACACCTTGCAATCTATTTGACTACCATGGATTAACATTGGATAGCCACAATAAATGAAACAACAGAAAGCCTACAAATTTATGGAACAACTCACTACTGAATGAAAAATAGAAGAAAGAAAGGAAGAAAGAAATAAGGAAAAAAAGAAAATGAAAAGAGAAAGAGAGAAAGTAAAATATTTTTAGAATTGAATCAACATGAAAACAAAACATTCAAGTTTATAGTACTAAGTGCATCCATGAAGAATTTGGAGAGATCTCATACTTGTAACATAATAGCACATCTGAAAGATCTAGAAAAAGGAAAAATCATACATAAAGGGAGTAAAAAGAAATAAGTTATTGAACTTAGGCATTAAATACATAAAATTGAAACAAACAAAAACAATACATAGAATCAACAAAACAAAGAGTTGGTTCTTTCAGAAAATCAGTAAGACTGATGAACCCTTAGCTAAATTAACTAAAAGAGAGCAAAGAAACAAATTAACAAAATTAGATATAAAGGGGGGTTCTATACCAAGGAAAACCAGCAAATCATAAGGCCATACTTTAAAAACCTGTATGTCACCAAATTGACAAAGTATAAAAACAATGGATAATTTTCTTGAGACATGCCACCTATCAAAGTTAAATCAAGATCAAATAACTAATTTAAACAGACCATAATCACTAGTGAAATACAAGCAGTGATTACATTTCCTAACCAATAATAGCTCAGGGCTAAATGGTTTTAGCACAGTATTTTAACAGACTTTCAAAGAAGAGTTAATGCCAATACTCCTCAAATTATTTAATAAAAGAGAAACAGAAAGAATATTGCCAAATTCATTTAATGAGGCTATAGTTACCCAGATATCTAAACCACAAAAGGAGTCGGGCACTTGGGAGGCTGAGGCAGGAGGATTTCTGAGTTCGAGACCAGCCTGGTCTACACAGTTAGCTCCAGGACAGCCAGAGCTGCACAGAGAAACCCTGTCTCGGGAAAAAAAAAAAAAACAATAAACCACAAAAGGATCTAGTAGGGAAAAAGAAATACAGAACATTTTCCCTAATAATCATAGATGTAAAAATGCTCAATAAAATACTTGCAAACAGAATCTAAGAACACATCAAAAAGATCATCCATCATTATTATGCAAGCTTTACCCCAAAGATAGGAGGATGGTTCACTATATATAAAACAAAAATGTAAATCATCCTATAAAGAAAGTGAAACACAAAACCCACATGATCATCTCCTTACATGCAGAGATGCCTTTGACAAAATCCAACACTCATTCCTGATAAAAGCCCTGGAGAGATTGAAGATACAAGGAATATACCTCAACAAAATAAAGTAAGATTAGAAACCCATTGTCACCCTTAAATGGAGAGAAACTAAAGCTATTACTAAAATCAAGAATAAGACACTCCTGTGTCAATGGGGTAAATGCTATTGCCTGATTTCTTTTGTAGTAGGTTCTGTTATCTTGTTAACTACAATGTCTACTCTCAACACACCTACTCAGTATAGTGCTTGAAGTCTTAAACCACTTCAACCAACAAGACAACTGATGAACCCAAGAAGATAAAACTGGAAGGGAAGTGTCAGAATATATTTATTTGCAGGTGATATGATAGTATACATAAGTGATCCTGAAAATTCTACAAGGAAACTTTCTACCACTGATAAATACTTTCAGGAAAGTAGCAGGATGCAAACTTTGCTCAGAAAAATCCATACCCTTCTATATGCAAATGACAAATGGTCTGAGATAAGAATCATGGGTAATATACCTTTCTCAATAGCCTCAAAAATATAAAATACATTGGCGTAACTTTAACCAAGCAAGTACAAGACTTGTTATATCATAAAATTTTAGATACTTAAGAAGATATCATAAGATGGAAAGATCTCCCATGTTTATGGATTGGCAGAATTAACTAATTGGCACAATTAATATAAAGTGCTATCCTACCAAAAGCAATCTACAGATTCAAAGCAATTCTCTTCAAAATTATAGCATAATTCTTTAGAGACTTCGAAAGGACAATTTTCAGCTATGTAATAAAGCAATATGGTCCTAAAACAAAAACAGACATGTTTATCAATAGAATCAAATCAAAGACCATGTCATAAATCCACATACCTATGGCACCTGATTTTTGATACAGAAACCAGAAATACACAGTGGAAAAAGGAAAGCATCACCATGAAATGATGCTGGTCAAACTGAATGGCTGCATGTAAGAATCTGAATAAGCTTACCAACCCCGAACAAAATTCATCTGCAAATGGATCAAAGACTTCAACATAAGACCAGATACACTGAGCCTGATGCAAGTAAACACAGAGAATATCCATGAACACATGGGCACAGACTTTTTGAACAGTACATCATTAGCACAGGAACTAAGATCAACGGTTAATAAATGGGACCTCATGAAACTGAGAAGCAAATGTTTGGAAAAAGAGGGAAGCTAGAGAATGGGAAAGTGTTTTTTACCAACTATACAGAGATAGATGGCTAATACTCAAAATAACTAAAAAAAAAAAAAAAAAGAATTAAACAAAAACTGAATATCAAGAAAACAAAACCCAATTTTCAAATGGGGTACAGATCTAAACAGTGACTAAAAAATTAAATTGCTAAGAAGTATTTAAAGTAATGTTCATCTTTAGTTATCAGAGAAATGTGAATCAAAACATCTTAGAGATTTTGTCTTACACTGGTTAAAATGGCCAAGATCAATAAACAAGTAACAGCTCATGAAGGTAGGAATGTGGCATAAGAGGACACTCATGCATTGCTGGAGGGAATACAAACACACACAACCACTGTTGAAATCAGTGCAGCGATTCCCCAGAAAGATAGGAATCAGTTCTCCTCATAATCCATCTATACCACTCTTGGGCATATAGCCAAAGGATGCTTCATCCTACTTCAGAGACACTTGTTCAACCATGTTCATTGTTCCTAACAGGATAAATGATTTTTAAAAAGTGGTACACTTACACAATGGAATATTACTCCACCTTCAGAAAATGAAATCATGAAATTCACAGGTAAATAGATGCAACTAGGATCCTCATCCTAAATGAGGTAACCCAGACACCAAAAGACAAATGTGGTATGCATTTGCTTATATTGGATGTTAGCTGTTAAGACAATGATAAGCAAGTTACACTCTGTAAAAATCTTAGAGGTCAGATACAGGGTAAGTAACTGGGAAAAACATATCTCCCTAGGAAGAAGATATAGAACAGATAGTGATGGATGGATGAGAAGTATTAACTGGACCTGGAGGATCAAATTTGGAAGTGGGGGAAAGAGGGGAACTGAGGAGGGAATATAGGGAGGGAAAGCTAAAATTAAGGGCCACTTCAGGGGGCATATGGAAACCTAATGTAGTAGAAAACTCCTAAATTCTGAATTAAATTGCCCAGTAATAAAGACATGGCCACAATTGGACATTTCTCTTCACCAAGCAACACTTCAGTAACAAGAATAGGTTACAAGTAATTGAGTTACTCTCCAAAATGGTCCCGTAGACAGATACAAAACAACCCAGGCTGTTGTCAAGTCTATGAGTTGCTCTCTACAAACTGAGAGCAAACCCCTATTTCTGAAAATAACACCTACACAATTCACTGAGCACAGAGAAGTCAAGCCAGTGCCTGTCTAGAGCTTCATGCCTACAAGCTAGTGTACTTGGGATCAGGAAGGACTCTACTCCCTGTTAAAGGCGAAGAAACACAAATACCAACCTAGCTACAAACCCTTTGATCTACAATGGTCTCCTATTTGTAAGACATGCTAGTGCAATGGTGGCGCAAAGCTTCACATGCTGCTCTACTCATCGATCAGTACTTTGCCCAACTATCATCAGAGAAGCTTCCTCCTGTAAGCAGGGAACAAATACAGAGCTCCACAGTCAGACAACTCTCTGCCCTAAAGGGGATGTCTCCATCAATCCCTCCCCTCTGACCGCAGGGAACTATGAGGAAGAAGAAGCAGAACGAATGTAAGAAACAGAGAGGTTGGATAATGCCAAGGGAAAAAGACCCTTTAAGTCTGTAAGATCATTGTACATGTGACTCACAGGAACTAAGGCAGTGTTTACAGGGCCTTCACAGGTCTGCACAAAATGGAGTGCTAAGGCTAAAAGGAGACTTGAACACATGCCCACGTCCCAACTGAGAGCTATCTCCAATTGATAACCACTTGCAAATGAAAAATTAGTTTTCATCAAGGTAGTCTGCAGTAGTTTGAATATGCATGGCCCAGGGAGTGGCACTAATAGGAGGTGTGGCTTTGTTGGAGGCAGTGTGCCACTGTGGGGGTGGGCTTTCAGACCCTTCTCCTAGCTGCCTGGAGAATAGACAGTGTCTCCTGGTTCTCTTTGGAACAAGATGTAGAACTCTCAGCTCCTTCTATAGCATCATGTCTGTCTGAATGCTGCCATGTTTCCAGCCTTAATGATAATGACTGAACTGCTGAACACAATTAAATGTTGTATTTTATAAGAGTCACTTTGGTCATGGTGTCTGTTCAGAGCAACTGAAATTCTAACTAAGACAGGGTCTCACTGGGAAAACAAACTATTCTTAGGGGTGGGCTCACAGTAGACAGTCAAGAGAAAACAAGCTAAGAGGTATCTTTGGAAGTTCCTTGTCTCACAGTTCTGTGTCAGTGCTTTTTTTAAAAATTATTTTTATTTTCACTTTCATTTTTTTATGCACATATATGATGGGATTCCTGAATGTGCAAAGAAGTAAGTTTTTGCACCTGTATCTATTTCTTGTGCCCTTTCCTGGACTCTCTTCCGTTGGTTTGGTTTGTCCTATTTTAATTTTATTTTCTATTTTGTATGTTACTATCATCCCATAGAAGACTGCTTGTTTTCTATCCAGATACAGAAAGGGGATGGATATGGGTGGGGGTAGGAGGTAGGGAGGAATGGGGAGGCATAGAGGGAAGGGGAAATGTGGTAAGAATATATTGTATGTGAGAAATCTATACTCAAGAAAAGGAAGAAAAAAGCGATTGCATAATGGCTTGGTTCTGTTGAGACCAAGGATGTTTGGGGTATTTATGGTGGCTCCTCTAGCAGGGTTGCATAGAGCTGTCTCAGTTTTATATGAAAAGGAACCCAACCTAGCAATAAGATAAACAAAGAAAAGATGCAAGTGGTTCCAACACCAGTCCATCCTAACTCCATCGTAGGTATGATGCCAGCATTTATATCTATGCCTTCCACCCAAAACAACATTGCCACTGAGGGCTGGAGAGATGGCTCAGCCATTAAAGGCTAGGCTCACAACCAAAAATATTGCCACTGATCACTCACAGAGCCAACTCCACACAGTACTGCACTGTTTTTACCTCCAAACTGCAGCTCATTTCAATGAGATGAAAGATGGTCAGTTTGTCAGGATTAAGCCAACAGAGAATATCCTTAACTGTTAGATGAGTCAGGTGTCTGGTATTGGGAAAAAATATCTGCCAGAATATTCACCTAAAAGGAAAGACTATTGTGGCTCATGTTCACAGTGGCTTCAAGTCTGATCACTCAGCTCTACTGCTTTCAGTCTATGACATCAGTATACCTCATGAGCTGGTGACAGAGGGGACCTCTAACTCCATAAGAGCCTAGACAAAGAGCTTTCAAGGATCCACAGACTAATATCCTCATGAGGACATATACCAGCATTTAATTTCCTTCTCTTAGGTCCCACCTCCTGAAGATTCTGCTATTCTCCACTACTGCCATAGGCAGAGGACCAACCCTTTTTTCCATGGGCCACGGGGATAGTCACTATCCAACCGACATCAAGTGAAGCAGGCCATGAATTTCTACGTTATCTACCAGCATCCTTTATTTACAATAAATCTTACTGTACTAATCTGAGCCTTAAGATCTTTGTCTCCTGGATGAATGGAGGAGAGCAACAGTTCAAGTGGCCACGCTGTTAGGGATGTGGGGAATGAGGGAAACACCATGGAAATAGGAGCTAAATGGACCATGGAATTTGGGATCACCTGAGGAGGTTACATGCTTGCCATAGGAAACCTCCAGAAGCTCTTTCAAGGAGGTACTTTTCAAGGTTTAATTTTCAGAAAATAATACTCCCTTGTTTTTTCCTGTGAATGTATCTGTGGTAAAGTGACAAAGACATTCACAGTCTCCATATAGACACTTGGAGTTTTCTGAGCATTCATCATAAAGATGCTGCTCTTCAGAACTGGGTAGGCTCAACACTGAGTAGCAGGTAGGTCTTTCTTCTTAATGGCTGAAATCACTTATTTGAAGGAGTCAGAGCTCTCTTGCCTCAGAGGTTGGATTTCTATCAATTGCAGAGTACTCAGTGTTAGTGCTACTGACATTGCAACAAGGTCATTATTGGTCCAGGGCAGCTAGGCGCAATAACCAACATCACACATCTCAATCCATCTTTGCCAAACAAAACAAACAGGCAAACAAACAACAAAAACAACAAAACAAGCCAAACCTACTCCCAGGCATTGCCAAAAGGGGCACCTAAATGAAAGTCCCTCATTTAGACTTGTCAACATCTTTCCTTAGAACTCAAGCTATCACCATTACATAAAATATACTTACATCCTTCTCCCATGTGAGTGTGTACTGCATCATTTCAGTACTGTGTCAGTAAAACTGAAAACCACATTAATTATAACTATTTGCTGCATTTCAAGAACTTTATTTTGAAAGTCTTTTTAAAGAATCGGTGTCACTACCTTTTTTTTTCTGATACATTCTACCAGCCCCAGAATATTAAATATATATTAGGCAACTTAATAAAACTGACTTTGTTGTGATGAGGATGTTTTACAGAAGGCAAACCTGGGCTGTGACATCTACGCATTTTGGAGAATTTACTTCAAGATCCCTGAAGTTTTCCTTTGGTTTCCTTGTGTGGGAGGATCGCTCTATAAGCTGTATCTAAGCAAGCCCGGCTCTGTATAGAAGTGTTTGTGTGATAAATAACATTTCCAAATCTCACCCACACTGCAGCTGAATAGACATGGGGGACAGAAAAATAACTGTTCCTTTTAGAAAATAAAAAAATGCTGTCAGATCAAAAAGGAATCAAAAGAATGAAAGCTTACAGAGGGAGCTTTCCTCAGGGAGTAGTAGCTAACCAGTTATTAATAAAAACAGATCCAGTGCAAGCTTAGTGTACATCCTTTCAGGGGATGCTGAGTGGCTTCCAAGCTGTATGGTAAAATTAGATATATTCAGATGTTCTGGCAGGATTCAGAGATACAAAGCCTTCTTTGCCTTATGCCTTACACAGTGGCATCCATGGTTGCCCTGGTGGAAGGACAAGAAAGTCAAGAGAGTGAGCTAATCTAGAAAGGTAGCAGCCTCAGTGAGGACTCAAAGCCATGCCCCAAACTCACCTGAAATACAGCAGTCCTGTCACCAGAAAGCTGAAGCTGGTGCGGAAGTTCTGGCTGTACCCGTGCCACCTAACTGCAAGCTATAGATCCTGTGACCTCAGAAGCACAAAGAAGCAGATTTATAAAGGGGGACAAAGGGCACCGCTGAAGTGGCCATATCTCAATCAGTTGTTCCATTCCTTGGCACTCTTCAGGGGGATTGGGTGAACTGCCCATCATGCACCATCCAAACCTGCCTCCAGACCATGTTCCGAGTCCAGTTTACGCCTGATGCCAGGGCAAAAGCCTGTCCTATCCCAAACCCTCTGAATCCCTCTCCTGCTTCTTACAACCCTTCAAAAGATTCTACACCTTTTACCCATAACCAAGACCCTGGAAGCTACATCTCAACCATGCACCCAGAAACTCCTCCTAGCGTTCACCCTCTCTGGAGCAACTCACAGGAAACATCGCATTCTCGTTTGTATGTGGCTCTCACTTCAGCTCGAGTTATTCATGGGTCAAAGAGGAAGCAGTTTTCTATTTCCAGACACAGCAAGTACCTTTTTAGGCCACCCTGGCAGTTCCTGCCTAGAACCTCATCTTACCAACTCCAGTGCCTGGCACTTAAGTACTTTTCATCAAAGTGCTATCCGGATAGTCTCATAATGGTTATGTGTCTACCGTTCTATTTCTTTTTATCACAAGCTATGGTTTGAACCCATTGTCTGGGTGCCAACTTCATGTGCTCCTGCATACGAAATGGGCCGCTTGAACGAGCCAGAAGAAACGGAGCTAATCTTTAGTTATCAGCTGTAACGGAGCCATCACTCGCCACTGAGAGTCACAATGCTTAGCCCCCTTGTCTACATGAGATAATTAATGAATTAGTCACTCCCAGAAGTTGGATAGTCAAAGGAGATTTAAAAAAACACCCCTTTGTACCACTCCCTTTGTAGCTGACAAAGCCAGACCTCAACCACATTCCATAATGTATGTAAGGTCAAATGTGAGTAGCAAGTCATATCAAAACGGGACCTGCAGCCCCCTAGCCTTGTGCTGATTAAGTTGGCTTTTCCATTTGAGTCTATAAAGCCTACTTATAACCAAGAGATTAGATGGACTGAGTCACTTCAGTCATGTCTGCAGAGCAAATACAATGAGGTGAACCACAGGCCCAGAGAGCAGAGGTACTCTCAGGGCACTGTTAATCCAGGCAGCAAAATTAAAAGCTGCCTGGCGTGGTGCTACACGCCAGGGCTGGGGCAAGGGCAGGAAGGACTCAGTACTCCCAGGCAGGGTTTATGATTATCAAACAGGCAAAGATTTATTCATGTTTCATATTCATCCTTTTAGCATAGATTATTTGTGTACATATTGGTAAATATAAAACCAAAGTTCAAAACTAGTTTCGCCAAGGAGGGATTCCTTTGAATAGACACAGAGACAGAAGCTGCTGTGCTTTAGACAGGATTGAAATGAAAGTTCAGAGCAGCAGGAAAAGAATGATCCAGGCAACTCAAAGCCTTTCATGCCGAGCACAGGCAGGAAGGTACCAAACGGGTCCCTGCTGTCTCTTTGCTGCTGTACAGCTATTCTAGAGACTCAGCAAAAAAAAAGAAAAAATTAGATGAAGAGTTGATAAAGCCATAACACTGAGTTAACACAGTGTCCCAGCCAATAGCTATCATGACTGGACACTATTCTTAGAGAAATACATGGAGATTAAAGTTTCCATGGACTTTGTTGACCCTAAAGGGGGAATCGAGATAGCCATCACACGTTAAACCTTCAATTTTTATGTACATTGAAAAAACTCAAACAATACATGCACCCTAACTGTGAAGGTTCAGCCGAAAGCAATTTTCCAATACATGATTAGTGAAATGATTTTAAGAATATGTTAACGAAAAAACACTTATCGGACTTAAGAGGAGAAAGACAACAGGCTGCCACCCTCAGCGATTGAATAGGACAGACTGTTATCTAGAGAGTTCCACCATAGATGAACTCCGATGAGAAGGAATTTTATGGCTATATAAAATGACCTTATAGTACAAAATGGGGAAAAGAAAACATTAAACTATTTTATACATTTCAATAATAGTTCAGCTCCAGTGACCTTATTTTATACCTCTCTTCAAACAGAATTGTTATTACATTCTTGATTCCTTCCCCCTGTTTAGCTCTAGATTGCCCGGAGGAATGATAAAAATAAATGGAGTCCATTAGATAAAATTATTATTTGCTCAAAGACAATATTAATTTTATCTGTCAGCAGGTTTTAAAACTAAGTGAAAGTTCATCCATTCTGCTTCAGTTAGCTAGACCAACAAGGGTGTTTTCTAAGAAAAAAATATGAGACTTCAGGCAACATAGCCATATGAACAATTTCTAAAGGACTCACATAGCTTCATTTTCTAAGGCAAGAAAATCATATGGCACATTACAGTGGTCATGTTGTAAGTGACTCTTAGTAGTACAATATTATAGGTCACAGGCCACATAGGGAAAAGCACCTTCTCGTGACAATCACTATATGTATTCTCTATAAGAACATGCAAGAGTCATGGCTGGGAGAAAAGACACTTGTAGGTTCAATAACACTGGTCTCTGCTTGACTGGCATATCCAATGATCTTATATAACTGGACCCTGGTGATATGCCTGATGTTGAGATTATTCCCTAAAACCTCCTTCCCTGAGGTCCACAGTACCTTAAACTCCCTCCCTCTTTACTATATCTAGAACTGTATGTCTCAGCCTTCCTGCAAGTAAAGGTGCATTTCCTGACCACAGTGTCCCCTCCCTCCTCTTTACTGAATGTCTCTGTCATGCCTGCTACCTATGATAGACAAAAACATATATATTCTAGTGTCCAACTCATCATCCAGGGACCCACTTACCACTCCCATTCTTTTATCTTTCTAAGCCCTAGCCATGCCTCTCTGTTTCTTCTGGTTCTTCCTCTAGCTCCAATCTTCAAGCATCATATCTTTGTAGCCATTCTTGGATTTTTTTCCTGCCCATCCCCACACCTACTTAAGCATATTAGCACTTATTCTGCTATAGACTTAGTTGTCCAAAGTTACAATTACTACTCTCAGCCTCATTTTCAAGCAAGGCTGTGAAGTTTCTGGACTCTTTCAGACATTTGTGGATGCATACACACTATCATTGTCAGGATCCACATGCATCTATTAAAATGTTATGCATGTATCCCTTTCTTCCATGGCTCTGCCATTCATTGTCACAGATGTTTTATCCCCTATTAAAATTCTTGTAACATCTGGTCCAAATACATGAATTCCCATGGTTTTGAGAAATGTCCTTTGTAAATGTCATAATTTTCCAGTTAATGGTCAAAGGGATGAAGGGATTATTATAGGCAGACGAGCTAAAAAGAGGAGTTCTTGGGGGCCTGGAACTGTGAGAACAGAAGGGAGCTACGGCCATGTAGAAAAGCCCTTGGGGTCTAGATAAGTAATTCCAGTTTTCTTCATTCACCAGAACCACATGAAAAAAAAAAAAAAAAAAACAAGAACAAAGAAGAAGAGACATTACCATTCAAGGCAGAGTAATTTTATTAAGGTAATTATTCTAGGTTGAAATATAAATATCATGAAATATGATGAGACAAAAATCAGACTGCTAATGCCCTTAGAAAGAACAGAGTAGTTAGTGAAAGTTTCCTTACTTGATTTTTCAAATTCTACCTAGGATGGACACTGTGCCTTATCGGATACCAGACATAGAAAGTTGACACATGTTTACTTGACTCTGTTATGATCCTGTCTGACAAAACATAATCAAAACTTAACATTAATACATGTGTGGCAAATATGCACAAAAAGTATGCACAAAACATGCATTATAAAATTAAAATTAATGAGATTATAATAAAAACAAAAATCCTAGTAGCTAATGATTAATAGCATCTGTTAAATTACAGAATAGGTTCGCGGATGGAATTTATATATGTATTTCCTGTAAATAACTTTATAGTACATATACGGTCACCCGTTCTTACTTTTCAGACATGAAAATGTGAGTTAATGAAGTTTTAGCTAGTATGTCTCCTGCCATGCTGCTGTTATGAATGTCTGGTCCTCATTTCCAAAATGAATGTGTGTTTCACTGGGAATGAAACTTGGAAAAGTAGCTGTACAATCATTCGCAGATCTTGGAGCCAGTGATCTCACTGACCAAGCTTTACCTTACATTCAGGCCTTTCAGAGTTCCAGCCCATCAGCACTGCAAAGGCCACCTCAGTGTTCCGTAACCTTCTATCATTTGGCAACCTATGCCTGAAATCCTGTTTATTTACCTCTTCACATACACTTACTTAAAACAAGGAAATGTCTTTAGACATTGAATACGTTTAAAATGGAAAATAATGTTTTATATACATATTATGTGGTTAAATTATGGGGATTATGACAGCATGTGTATAGTAGAGGATTGCAAAGTCAGTCATCAAGGAGAGGAGAGGCCCTTGGCCCTGTGAAGGTTCTGTGCCCCAATGCAGGGGAATGACAGGGCCAATAAGTGGGAGAGGGTGGGATGGCAGACATGGGGAGGGGGGAGGTAACAGGGGTTTGTTCTAGTTGTTTTTATGTGTTCATTATAAAAGAAAAAAGAAAAAAAAGAAAAGAAAACTGTAAAAAAAAAGTAAACATAAAAACAAAAAAAATAAATTAAAAAAAACAAAAAAATGGAAAATAATGTTTTACATACATATTATGTGGTTAAATTATGGGGATTATGACCTCTTTTTAAATAAATCTTTTTTATTTATTTATTTATTTATTTATTTATTTATTTATTTATTTATTT
>JADRCC010136819.1:0-13116 GCA_019843855.1 Hylomyscus alleni
CTTCTTCTTCTTCTTCTTCTTCTTCTTCTTCTTCTTTTTAAGATTTAACACTTTCTGGGACTGAGGGATCCCTCTCGTCTTCAATACCTGTGATTCTCTCTTTCATCTCTTATATATTTTTGCTGAGGCTTACCTTTGAGATTCCCATTCAAGTTCCTAAATTGTTTTTTTTAAAGATTTATTTATTATTATACATAAGTACACTGTAGCTGACTTCAGACATACCAGAAGAGGGCATCAGATCTCATTACGTATGGTTGTGAGCCACCATGTGGTTGCTGGGACTTGAACTCAGGAACTTCAGAAGAACAGTCGGGTGCTTTTACCCTCTGAGCCATCTCACCAGCCCCCAAGTTCCTAAATTTGTAATTTCAAGGTTTTCCTCAGTTTTCTTTATTGATTCTACTTCCACTTTCAAGTCTTGGACTGCTTAGTTCATTTCCTTGATGGCTTGTTTATCTTGTCATAGATTTCTTTAAGTGGTTCCTTTATTTCATTTTTAAGAATTTCTGTCATATTCATAAAGGCTATTTAAAGATAGTTGTCTTATGCTTCAGCTATATTGCATTTACCATGGTCTACTTTAGTGGGATTGCTAGGTTCTACCAGAGACATAGTGTCTTGGGTGTTATTGATTGTGTTTTTATGCCAACATATAGGAATCTGTGTTTGGGATGATTGGAATTCAAGGTGCTGATATCTGGTCTTGACTTTGCTGACTTTGTGGGGTTTGGCTTCTGCTGTTCTTTCTGGTTCTTATTCAAGTATTCTGGTATCCTGTCAGGTGTGGCAACTGGGGTTTGGGGGTTGAATGTGTTCCTGGGTATTTGGAACCGACACTTAGAAAAGATGAGTTAAAAGGGGAGAAATGGGGGGTTCACAGGAGGGAGGAAATCAGGGTAGTCTAGCAGGCTAGGAATGGGGACAGTGTGAGGAGAGGACGAAGTAAGTGGTCAACTAGAGAGCTGGAGATAACACTGGGAATGAATTTGGAGGAGAGGAGAGAGAGTGAAGATCTGAACTACCTGCTTTGATGGCCTAGGTGCTTTTCTGGCATGCTTGGCTGGTGGGTCCCAGAGAATGTCTGCTTGGGGTCAGGGACAAAGTGATGAGTGGGGAGGATGGTTGAAGGAAAAGATCTGTGTAGATCCAGCTCTTCTGGAAATGGTGGCAAATAAAGAAAATACAGTTGAGGGTGAGACTAGGGTACTGAATTTGGAGAGGAGAAAGGACAGACATCTGGAGTTAGCCAACTTGCTTCTCTGTCCCTCTCTTTGTCATGTAGATATGCATATATTTATATATGGCAATTCAAGTGGTATATAAACAAAATTTATTATTAAAAACGAAATTTAAAAACAATCTAGTAATGCATTTATTGAAGAACAATAGAATTTTAAAAACTATATGGTTTTTGAAACTAAATATCTAAAGTAACTAAGACCATTGTATTGGGTCAAAGAGAAAAGACCATTTTTATTTATTGTATCAGTATTCTAGTAGCAAACAGAAAGAAGAAATTTCTGAAAAAAAACTATGTTTTTTGGTAATTTAAAAATTTTCCCCAAGCAATACTAATAATATATAAAACTTATGGCATAAAACTACTTATAGACTGTGACTGATAATTAAGATGCAATGGAAGTCCATATTTTCCCATGTTGAAGGGTTCTGAGAAATAACAAAAAAGATTTTTCTGGCATTTCTCAGTTTTATTCATAAAAATTATGGTAAGAAAGAAAGAAGTACAGGATTCTATAATACATACAAGACACATAAGCCATTTTTCTAACTTCACACTGTTCAAGAGAGTGACAAACCACCAATTGCCACAGGATGGCCTATGTTACAAATATGGGATATTTCCCATTCAAGTGGGTATCCTAGGTATTCTGGGCAAGTCAGCCAAATCCAGTAGCAATCGAATGTAAATTAAAATAGCAGCCTTGTCTGTTCTGAGGATTCATCCGTTGTGCCATTGACACATTGCAGAAAGGATGCCAGGCCTTCTCCTGGCATACATCTCATGTCTGTAGCCTGTTGTGAGAGCTGGAAAAAAAAAAACAACACTTGCAGTATGTATGGTTCCTTTGTTGGTGACTTGCACTTGAGAGGAGGAAATAACATACCATTTGGTATCCTTTGGGAAGGTCTGTGAACAAACTTGTTCTGGGTTCCTGTGCTGCTTTTTCAAGCTGCTCAAAATGTGCATGCGCTTTGTGCTGCAACATGCAAGTGGCATATAAACAAACCTGGGTTGACTTCCCAGGGAAAAAAAAAAAGCATTTTTTTTTTTTTTTTTTTTTTTTTTTTGTATTTTAGGATAACTGTCACATTTGTCCCAACCCAAATGATTTGGAAAATGGAGAATTGCTGCTTGTTAGTGTGGTTGGTAAGACTAACACTTGATCCTTAGAGGTACTATGCATAAGTTCAAGATGCCCTAGGCTGTGAAGTTCATCCTATACTCCTTCATCTTTACCACATCATTGCATTCCAGTTTGAGTTTCACTTGCCAGAACCTGCACTTCCATGCCTTTTCTGGCCTTTGAGGTCTGCATTGCTCTCCCATATGATAGACTAGAAGTGCTGGAAAGTTAATGCCAGTTGCCTGCAGTGATAATTGGCTTGATATTGCTCTGTGTATTGGTTGCCTTGGCTGTCTTGTTTCACATTTGTGCTTCTCTATATGGTGTTTCCTCAGAGCAGTTCTCAAATCAGCAACGTGCGCTGAGTCTTTGTGTTCAACTTGGCCTCTGGAGGGGTCCAATTATTTTCTCCTAGAAGCCCTGGAAACACAGTGTTTTGACAGGCTCTCAAGATGACAGTGTTTCAGATAAATTAGAATACTGGATGAATGGAGTATACATTTTCCAGTTTGCTAGATGCCTTAGAAGTTATTTCTGCTTTCTAAGTTAACCCCTATGTCTTTAGTGTGCCTTCTTTCTCCATGGCTCAGATCAGCTACTGTTAAGTCCCTATTCCTCTAGGTTCATACAAGTGTTTTTGTGCCTAAAGCATCAACAGGCTGCTTTCACACGATGGTGAATTCACTAAGATCCGAGAAACTAAAATATTTGAGAGAAAGCCTCAAAAGAGGAAGCTGGGTTGTACCTGGAAGCTATGAATAGAGCTAAGACTTGAATGGATTTAATATTAATGTATCTAATTTCAGATATACAATGTTACATTCTTTTGCCTAAAAGTGATGAAGAGGCCTTGGTTGCTTTGGTGCCTGTGAGTTTAAGAAAACATGTAATAGCTGTACTTCAGTGCTTGGATTACTTTTGTTTAAACATCATATCCTCCAGGTTCATCCATATTATTACAAATAACAGAATCTCATTCTTTTTTTATAGAGAAGTAGTTAACAATAATGAATTGCCTATTTTAAAATAGAATGAAGAAGTCTGAATGTTCTACCTAAAATGCAAATATAGGAAGTGACAGCTGTGCTACTTGTCCAATTCATTAGATCATATATACATGGGTAAAATAGTATTATGCATTTCATAAATATGTCCAATCATAAGTCAACCAAAAGTAAAATAAAACAGTGATGGAAAAATGGTTCTTGGAATAAGATCATTTATTCTAACTCCAAAACTCATGTAAAAGCCAAGTGTGGCTGTATGTGCTTTATGGTAGTTGGAATAAAAATAGCCCCCATAGACTCATATTTGACTGCTTAATCCCCAGGGAGTGGCACTATTTGAAAGAGTTGGAAGGATTAGGAGGTGTGGCCTTGTTGAAGGAAGTATATCACTGGTTGTGAGTTTTGAGGTTTTAAAAGTCCATGCCAAACTCAGAAGCTATCGTATGTATGTATGTATGTATGTATGTATGTATGTATGTATGTATCTATCTAGCTATCTAGCTATCTATCCGTCTCTCTCTCTCTGTCTGTCTATGGATCAGGATGTAGTTCTGAGCTAGTGCTCCAGTGTCGTCTTGTATGCTGCCATGCTCTCCATGATAATAATTAATCAAACTTCCGAAACTGCAAGCAAGGCCCAATTAAATGCTTCCTGTTATCAGAGTTGCCTTGGTCATTGTGTCACTTCAAGGCAGTGAAACAGAAACTAAGACAGAAGCTAGTACCAGAAGCTAGGATATTGCTGTGACAAGCCTGACCATGCTGTTTGTTAGATGAATATTTCCATATTCCTTTGGGACTTTGAACTACAAAGTGGTTGGACATTTTAAGCCGAGCTTAATGAGCCATCCTAGTAGGAGCAAAGAAGAAAGTGCAGACGATGCTATATTTTAAACAGTGGGGGCCCAGCTCAAGAAGATTCAGAGGGGAAGATTATTAGTAAGTAGCCTAGGGATCATTCTTTTGATATTTTGGCAAAAATTGTGGCTGCTTTCTGTGTATAGTAGAAACAAGCAGATCTTGAGGGATTGCTGGACTCCTATCTTAGCTGAAATGGTGAATGTCTGGTTCAATGAAATACCCTGTCTCAAAGCAATGAGGCAAAGATCAATAGAGGAAGATGTTGCCTGTGCATTTGGATGCAAAATTGTGAATGTAAAACACACACACACACACACACACACACACACACACACACACACAGAGAGAGAGAGAGAGAGAGAGAGAGAGAGAGAGAGAGAGAGAGAGAAATAGATAGATAAATAAACATAAAAATGTGAAGGTAAGCATTATCTTTACTAGTAATAGAACATGTTTCCTGAGCACTGAGAATGTGGTGGCATTGTTCACAATGCTTTACATGTATCCATTTACTGAACCCCCCACATAATACTAGAAGATGGGCACCATTCTTAGTCCCCAATTTTATGCATTGGTGAGACTGAAAACAAGTGTGTAGTCAATATAATTTTCCTACTTTAATAAGGATTCAACCTCTCCTCTAGCCCATCACTCACCAGAAGTAGTGGAAGAGAAAAGTTATTAGGACATGGGGGAAGTGGACCTGTTTAGAAATAATTCTTTTGGGGCAAGTCCAATCTTCTCTCTCAGGATATCAGCAGTTCAGTCCAGTAGCAAACACCAAATACAAATCAGCAGCTGCAGTCCAGTCCCCTTGGAAGACTTTTCCACTTGGAAGTCACCACACACAAACCAGCCAGGGCAGTTCAATCCAGAATCCTTGCCGTTCCAAGACCACTGCAGAAGCAGCAAGAAGCTGCAGGAACTTGATGAGAAGTTCTTTGTTGAGAGTCTCTTACCACAAGCAGAGCTCAGCAACACAATGTAAGCTGAACCAATACATGCATGCAGTTAATAAAGAATAGCACAGAGTAGCAAAGCAAACCAAGGCTCCAGGTCCCACTGTCTGTGGGGTCATATTTATATTCCTTCATCACACATCCTTTCATATGTTTGCTATAGCAAAGCATCCTTTCACCTGTGTCTGCTTCAGGAAAACATTCTTTCAAGTGTCAGCTTTAGCAAAACATCCTTTCACCTGTGTGCCCCAGCAAACATCATTTGACATAAATAACTCTTAAAAGAAACCAGAAGTTTCCACTTCATAAGTGTGAGGAGTCTTGACCTTTTGCTTATACCTATAAGGAAAAAACAAACGATTGAAGTCAGGAAGATTTCTGGAGAGTTGATTGGGGGTATTGGAGCCTTTTTATTGGGATCCTGTGGCTGAATGGCTTGTGTCTCTGTCATCATCCCAATTTTATGATTCTGTGCCCTCATCTTTGAGTCTTCTGCACTTGCTTCTGTCAACCAACTGCCTCACTTTCAGCACCTGCCACCTGAAGCTTGATCATGGTTGTGACCATCCTTAGCATCTCCTCGAGATCTCTACTGCTGGCCTTCTCTTGGGCATCTTCTCTTATCTCACTCCTCTGTTAAACTTGATATCTTGTAAGACTGGATGATTGGGTAGATCCAGTCATTCTTCATCAGATCTATTTTGGTGCAGCTTTTACCTGAGACTGCTTCTTGGTTTCAAGCCACCTATATACCTGCTGTTTTTTATGTAAATATACCTGTTCAGTTGCTGTGGCCCACATATGAAGTCACATGGCAGCAGTAGCATAACTTCTTAGAAAAAAATATTTGAGAGACAGGGATAGTGACACACACCTTTAATCTCAGTGGGCAGAGGCAGGAATATCTCTATAGTTTGAACAGAGGCAGGAATATCTCTATAGTTTGAGGTCAGCCTGCTCTACAGATAAGTTCCAAGCCAGTCAGCACTACACAGTGAGAACCTATCTCAAAACCAAAACAAAACTAAAGCAAAACAAAAAGCACTTGAAAATGTGGAACATTCAGAGGGACCCTCTAGTTGTGGCTGATGGCAAGAGGTATAGAACTTTCAACACCAATGGAGACTGCTAGAAAAAGTCAGTGAGTTAAGGACTATGATTCAATTTGACTTTATTTCCTTCCATCATTGTCTTATTTCATTGAGAATCAAATGTTCTAGAAAAGATGAGGTAGGTATGAAGCCAGTAGTTGTCTTTTTTGACCCCAGTAGAGGAAGGCTGAATTGGGGGCTACTCAGCAAAGGATATCTAAATCTTTTGTATAACTTGTGACCTAAATTGAATCTTGGAAAATATGTTAGGGTATTAAAAGGGTGGATAATGTAGTTGGCTTATAATGGTTTTAAGCCAAAGAATAAAACCCACAAAGACAAGTGTACAGATCTTAAGTGTACAGTCCACTGACACTGTACAAAGTAAACGCATCTGAGTAACCACCAGCCAAATCAAGATACATAGCACGACGCTTTCCTGAGGTCTCTGGAAATACTCGCTACCGTTCTATAGTTCATAGGTCATAGGATCACAGAAGACACTTTTGAAACAATTGGCCCAGCATCAGCAGTTTTGAATAAACTGAGCCCCAGGATAGCCAGGTGTCACATGTGAGACCACGTAACTATAGAGCATCTGTTTTTTAGGCTGTTTTTCCCTTCCTAAAACATTGGGTAGTTATTTCTGTTGCTTAAGCAAGTTAATGCCTGTGGCTAAACCATTCTTCCTCCCTACTACTTTTTTTATTTGTTATACATGCTATTCTGATTTTTCCTTTTGTATTTTGTGTTCTTTTCAAAGTAAAATTATCTATGACTGTGATTTTCCCTGTGCCTGACACAAGGAAAAATAAATCTCTTATCATGTCAGTAATAAGTGACAGCCAGTGGACATGTGACACACACAGCAAAAAGTGTAGTGTCAGTGCCATGCCCTTCTATAGAGCTTTCTTACACCCATCATCAGCCCGAGAAACTAGAACTTATTCTGTCCCAGAGAAGAGAAGCTGGTCATGGGGATGAGGCTTGGCCTCCATGATGTGGAGCTGAGGCTAGAATGCAGCCGTCTGACTAGGGAAGGGCATTTCACAGATCCCTGATGGTGTCCATTAGAACACTCATTATTACTAATAGAATGTGAGATAAGATACATGTTCTAGTTCGGAGCTAAGAAGCTTAAGCAGCAACTGTGCTTGCTGCATAGTCTCTTTTTACAGTCACTGACTCTGAAGACCCCAAGAGCAAATAAGAAAGAGCTTGAGCCTCAGAGGTAGTCAGTAGGAGACTACCAGATATCAAAGCCCTGGCTCTGAAGTTAATCGTGTTTGTGAAGAATAATTGATCAATCGGTTAATCTACTGATATTCTAATGATGCTATAACAAACATGATAATGCAGATGAAGAGACACCCATAATATTTTTGAAGGCTCTCTGTAATTTTATATTCTGAAGATCTTGCCAACCAGGGCTCTGTACTTATATAGAAGTGCAATTCCTAGATATTATATGCAAAAAGATAAGTTACTGACCTTTTCATGTGTAAGAAAGAATTTGCTATAGGCTAGTGCCCTTTTAAAGATAGAGATGCTTTTAGAGATGAGGGAAGGTTGGTTCTAGGAAAACTCTGACTTCAGCTACTGAACTGGGTAGGTCATCCTTGTATTTCCACATTTTTTAAAATATCGGGCCATCATCTGTATCTGTGATACAGGTTTTATCAGCAGAAACACCAATTTTTATTTTGGAAATCTTGCCAATAAAGAAAATGACCTTTATCCATAGTGTTCTTTAGCCTATTTAAATAAGGAAGATTTTCTACAATAGAAACAAAGTGACATATAACATTATGATTCCTTTATAATACTGATATTGAGATGATTGGTAAGAAAGGGAAATAAGGGTGCCACTTTATTAGTTCATGATATACAACCACCATGTGGGCACCATGAAGATGCCTGATGATATTGTATCAATCCTGTCTCTACTGGTAGCAGTCAAATGATATTGAACAGCTGAATTAATTTCTCTTTGCTTCCATATCTCTCTGTAAGTGGGAGACCACTGCACTTACCTCTTAGTGTTTGGAAGATTAAATGATTTAAAACAGATTAAGCAGTTGGAAGAATGCCTAGCATGTAGAAAACCTTCAACACATGTCAGCTATTAGAACTGCAATTTTTCGAGATCCTGGATTGTCTATGGCATATTTAAGTTTATGTCAGAATGTAAGAAGAAAACCAACAAGTTGTCTCTTTGGGTCACATCTGGAGTATTTGTGTTTCCCCCTATCAAAAGGCAATCACACAAGTCTTAGGCATTAGAGAAAGCTTGTAGGCGTCTCTTTGACATCAAGCTTGACTTGAATCAATATTTATACTTAAGAAATTGATAAATATACATAAAGAATTTCAAACACAATTTGACTTAATAATAATTCAGCATTTAGGAAATTGGATATATTCCAGTGTGTTTTATTTGTATCTAATAAGAATACTATATGGCACAATGGTATCTTTGAACAACAAAATATAATGTCATATTGGGTTATAATCCAAAGTATAAAATTAATATTCCTGAGCCTATACTGATATAAGTGACTAAATATATCAATAAATTAGAGGAAAGAGACAACTTTCTCATTCAGAAAAATTCAAAATAAATTATGCAACTATTCTGCCTTCAAGGAAGGTGGAGCACAATTCCCCACTCTCAAGTGAGGATTGTACAGTGAGTTCTTTCCAAAGAGCACAGTAGAGAACGAGGAGAGGTAAAAAGTAACTTTAGAGAAATCTAACAAATGCTACTCTGACCAATGGAGAAGCACTGGTAGCAAGCGTCATAAATCATATTGAGGTTATATGCTCCTGAAATGATATGATAAAAATAACATTTTTGTGATTTTCATCCCCTAAACCTGTAGCTCCAATTTAATCATGCAAAAACCATCGGAGGAATTATAATAGAAGCAAAGGCTCCAATATACCTAATCAGTACTCCTTATAACTATCAAGGTCATCAAAACCAGGGAAACTTTCATAGCCAAGAGGAGCCCAAAGAGACTTGACAACTAAATATTATATGGTGTCTTGATAACTAAAAAAAGTGATATTAAGCAAAAGCTAAGGATATCTAAAATATTTATGATACATCGGTTAATCTTGACTTCAATGTTATGGAATTAGAATTACCATAGAAACAATGTCTGGGCATACTTGCAAGGTATTGTCTAGATTTGATTGAGGTAAAAAGACCCATCCTAAGTACGGACAGCACCATGGCTGGAGTCCCATATGGAAGAAAAAGAAGAAAGTGAGTGGGGTACCAACATTCACTACTCTCTACTTTCTGACTGTGGTTACACTGTGACCAACTGCCTCCGACTCCTGTTACCAAGATTTCTCTGCCATTACAGACAACACCCTGCAACAAAATAAGCCCTTGCTTCCTTAAGTGCTTTTGCCCAGGTATTTTATCACAGAAACAAGACAAGCAATGAACACAGATGGACTATCATCAATAAGACTATAAAAGATGTACCATATTAGCTTATGGGACCTATAATAGGGAAAGCTGTGTAGAAGTATGGGGACATTTTACATTATCTGCTCACTTTTCTGGAAATCTTAAAACTGTTCTAAAACGAAAAAACACAATCAGTTCTCATTAGCTGCATTAGTTATGTTCTATGATGTCAAAAACACTGGGTTAGTAAATGCTGAATTATTTCTCCTGGCTAGAGCCTCTGAGGAAATCTAAATAAATTATGGCATGATAGTTAATCTTGATTACCAACCTTATGGGATTTAGAATTACCATGGAGACAATCTCTGGGCATATTTGTAAGAGATTATCTAGATTAGGTTAATTGAGGAGGGGAGACCTACCCTGAATGTGAAGAGGCCCTTTTCATGGGAAGAAGTCCTAGACTAAATAAAAAGGGAAAGGGGAACTATTTTCACCAGCAAATATCTTTAAAATATGTTTTTAGACTTAAAGATACACACATACACACACACAGTTGTCCCATTAACAACGAACTCATAGCTAACAGACTGGCTGAATTTTATCTAACACATTTTTTTCTCCATAAGGCACATTACAGCTTCCTTGAATCTGAAGACACCAGATTACATTGCAAAACTTGCTTGAGAACTTGCAAAAACTATGAATCTAAATAGATCAGGAGAAGGATCCTTATTTACACCCTGACAGCTAAAACAAGAAAGAACTTTACCTTGATTGACCTTAGCAAGGAATTGTACATTGGGTATTTCAACTTTAAAACAGTATTGGTGTATATTTATTGTGTGTAGTGATAAATTTCATAGACATTTTATTCAAGTGTATGAGGTACTTTGAGCATATTCACGTCTTCCTATCCTCCATATTCATCCCCACTCACCCTAGCCCTTTCCTTCCTCCAAACAGCTTGCTTCTGCTTTCATGTGTGTGTGTGTGTGTGTCTGTGTGCACATGTGTGATTTTATTTATGTATTTAAAATATCAGATCTACAAAGGAGAAAAAACATGGGGTATTTGTCTTTCTGAGCCTAGCTTATTAAACTTGATATGATGATCTCCAGTTTCTCCAGTTGCATCCATTTCCCCATAAATGACATAATTTCTTTCTTTATAGTGAAATAATATTCCACTGTATATATATATATATATATATATATATATATATGAATATTACATTTTCTTTATCCATCCATCTGTTAATGGATTCTAGACTGATTCTATAGCTTAGCTATCCATTAAGAAAACAAAGACTGGTTAGGATGTGGGGAAAAGGAGAACATTATACACTGCAGGTGGGAATGTAAATTAGTCCAGTCCCTGTGGAAACTGATATGGGAGTTCCTCAAAAATCTAAAACTAGAGCTATCTGACCAACTATATTAGTTATGGTTCTTTGGAGGAACAAAACTGATAGAATCGACATATAAATATATTATAAAAGGGAAGTTATTTGCTTGGCTCATATCATAGGTGCTGGGTAAACCAGTATAGGTTGCCTGCATGCTGTAGAGGCTGAGAATCTAGGAGCTACTCATTCCTTAAAGCTTGATGTCTTAGCAGTTTTAAATTGGTTCTGAGAGCTTGGAGAATTTGTAGAGAGCAACAACTAGTCTTCAGTCTATTATGGGAAGCAAAAGAAGTTGTGTTCTGATAGCAGTGAATGATGGTGGCAGTATGAACTGGATAGATATACTCATTGATAAGAAATGAAGGCAGGCAAGCACATTCTTGTTTTTTTTCTTGCATATCTTTATATCTGGGCTAATACCATAAGGTGTTGCTCAGTTTTAGGGAAGGGTCTCCTCCTTCAATTACCCATTAATGGAAATGCTCTCACAGACTCACCTACAGCTCTGTCACTTAGTTGATTCTAGATCCAGTCAAGTTGACAACCAAGATTAACCATCACACTAATTAAAATACTCAGGGACATATACCTGAAGGATATAATTCATAATTCAGCTCTTTACAGTTCTGTGCATTTGTATTCCCAGAGATAATTATATTAACTTTGGGGTTACAAATAAATTTTAGTGAGCAGAAAAATTCACAAACACACATTCCATTAATAATAAGACTCAAATGTGTGTTTGTTTTTTAAATAAAACTTTGATTTGCTGTTTTTGACTTTATCTTTCTAAATTTTATTTACTTTTTTTTCTGTTTATCTCTTTGGCTTGATCCTATGTTGTCCAATATGGTAGCTATCAAGCCCCTTGTGCTTATTTGGTACTTAGATGTGGCTCATTCAAATTGAGATGTGCTATAAGTATCATATTTTGGAGATTTCCCACAAAATCATGTAAATAAGCATCACATTTTGGAGATTTCACACTAAATAATGTAAATCATATTAATGATTTAATACAACTATGTACTAAAATGATAATATTTTAATATAATTGTTTGAATAAATAAGATCATTAAAATCCACTCTAGCTGTTTCTTTCAACTTTTATAAATGGCTACTAAGATCCCAAAATTGTACATGTGACTTGCATTTTCCTTCTTCTGGACATTACCAGGCTATATGACCTCAGGAGGAAACCAGTTCCAGGTAAATGTGAGTAGCACAGGAAGAACACAGAGCTGTAGTGTAGAGTCATTTCCTCTTATTAGCCACCATTGAATTTCCTTCTTCTAGGAAGGTAAGGAACAATGAGAAGGACTTTGAGTTCACTCAGTCAACTGGTGGTCAAGCATCTCTTTCTAGTGCAATGTCTTTGCCCAAGGTCTTTAAGAGAAAAAGCAAGACTGGTTGTTCTTGAATTTTAAAAGACCATTTCTCGAAGCCTGACTCTAGTAATCTGCCAGTTTTAGCAAAACAACAAACACAAAAATATGTTTCCTTGTAAAAATTTGTTTCAAATAAACAATGTATAACATTGAAGTATTTTCTAAATATGTCAGGAGCTATGTGTTTACACACACATACACACACACACACACAAACACAGAGAGAGAGATGCATACACACTGCCATGTTTATGTGATAACCACTGGGCATCCAGATTTTTAGTATTAAGTTTATCCCTTGCCATATTTAAGGAGACGCACTGAAATTCATTTGCTGTTTGTTATTCTGAAAGGCAAACGACACCGGTACCCTGTATTTAATATGGCAGCCCTGCTAAAAGCCTTTCAGGAAAGAACATTTTCACTGATTTCCTCCAGGCACTTGTCTTCTGTGTTCCTCCAAGGAGGAACAAGAGGAGTGAGTCATTCACGAGCTCAGTAATAAAAACCAGAATCTCCAGCCCTGCCTTCCCATCTGCAGGCTATCTCAGCTGTCACTGCTACCTTTCCAAACAGCCAAATTCCCCAGGAATCACACTGCAGATCTCC
>JADRCC010139407.1:0-11781 GCA_019843855.1 Hylomyscus alleni
ACTACTAATATTTTCTTAAATGGACATAAATATATAAAGTCTTTTTGTTTGTTTTTTTGTTTGCATTATACTTAGTAGAGTTTAAAATCTTGGCTTTTACTGTGGTACAAGCCCAAAATAAGAACAATTTTTAGACATTGGATTTCATTGTAATAAGGCTGTACTTCAATGACCCTAAAATCACTGAAGGATTTTACCTCCATCATACTTAAGCTGAGAGTTGGCAGTTCTGCTGCACCAAGGAATGAACTGTAGGCACAATTTTTGGATACAGACTTCCTGCTATGGTCAAAATTATTTGACTTGAGTGAGTGACTTTATTCTCAGGCCACAGAGAACAGTTTACATTCATTTAAGAAATGGTGTGCGTATTAAGATAGTCTATCCATAAAGTCATTCACCAACTGTTTCAATGAACAATGGTTCTGCTTGGAGGGTGGCACTGACATTAGGTGTGGGTAAGAATTTGGTTCATTAGCTGTGATAATTTGGAAAAGCATTCATCTCAGAGAAAGAGTAACTGATAAAGTCCTCTTCTTCAAAGTTGATACAAGAGCTACAAATGTCAAGCAAAGCATTTAGTCTCACTCTTTGTTGTTCTCTTTCCTACAAGCCACCTCCCAAGTTAATTGTCTATGTCTCCCTTGGGTATATAAATACTCTGAAATATATAAGCTGTTCTGAAAACCATAGTATAGTGTAAAAACATGAAATAAACAATACTATCAATAGAGAGGCTAAGATAGGAGAAGCAAGATTTCAATACCCTTATGTTGTACGCAGCAAGACACTGTCACAAGCAAGCTGAAAGTATATGTAGATTTTACCATATTGGACCTATTTCTCCAATTACCAAATTAGAGAGACCATTGGATGACAATCAACAAATTTCTAACTCCTCATATTTTTGGATTTCAATCACTTAGGATATGTTGGTAATATTAATTTTCATATTAAGAAATGAATATGCTCAGTCCAATGGTTGGCTGCTAACATCTGCTTCTGTATTTGTAATGCTCTGGCAGGGCCTCTCAGGAGAAAGCCATATGAGGCTTCTTTCAGCAAGCACTTCTTGGCATCCACACTAGAGTCTGGGTTTGGTAACTGTATATGGGATATAATCCCAGGTGGGACATAGGCCATCTCTAAGGTCAACGAGTATCCTAAGTTTAAATATAAAGAACAGCTACTCTTCCAGTTGTGTTCATTTGATAATGCAAGTGTTACCATTGGAACAAGGAATATAGGAACAAAAGAGATCTCCTAGACCTTTACCTGCCATCAAAATATGAAATGGGGACCTAGATGGAGGTTACATTGCAAAAAAGAACAAGCCATTTGTCTCTTTTCAGACAGGAAGGAATAAATGGGGAGAAATACCTCAATGAAGTAATGCAAATCTATTGCATGCTACTGGAGGCACTGCTACTTTATACTTGGCAATAGACAAAAATCTTACTGTATTTACCAAACATTCAATGTTATAAAAACAACTTAAGGAATTTATGCTTTTTTGCTCTCATACACAGAAAAGTGGCTGTTAAAATGGATTACTTGGACTTTTGAATGTTCACATTCTACTGGTAATCAAGGTATGATCAATGAAGACTTCAAATGAGAAATAAAATCCATGATCTGTGAAAAATAGAGATATAATCAAATGCAGTTATTAGGATTGCCATGATGATACTGTATCCCTAACTCTTGGGCAACATTCTCCAGGAGAAAGAACAAGAATGTTTGAACATATAGGAATATGTTGAAATTTTCAGCTGTTTAACTGATTAGAGTCCAAAATTAAAATTGCAAGGGAAAGCTATTAAGATAGGAGGCTTGGTGGAAATAGGAGCTTATGTAACTAGGATTTTACAATAATCTTGGAACTTAGAATATCTATTTTAAAAGGTTTATACAAGTGAAACTCTATCACGGATAAAATAAAATGTGCAATGAGTTAAATGTGTAAGACCAGAAGGTCAAATATGAAAGTTAAGGTCATATTTTGATCACATGCACACAAATATATGGGAAAGGAATCTTTTACAACAGTGGAGTAAACAGATTAGTATACCTGTGATGCAAAAGACAACCTATGCTGAAATTTAGGAAGAAATGTTGGATGCTCCAGTGAATGATATTGACTTATGTCATCAAAAACAACCCCAAGATTCACCAATTATCCAAACACAGGGCGTAACAGAAACTGAGTTTCCAAAATTAATGGAGGAGCCACAGCAGAAATGCCAAGAGCCCAACCCTGAAAATAGTTATTTCACAAGTCTGTATGGTAGATCAATGGCACTTGAACAAAGAAATGATAGAATCTTGACTATCTTTTATAAGAGCAACTAGAGGCCAAATTTATAAAGGAGTCTGCCAGCACATGGAAATCCCATGCATTTGTTATAAAAAACTATTAGGAATAATTGAGAATGCTAACAGATTTTAAAGCTGTGAATGGAATAATTGAATACGTGTATTCTATACAGCCATGACATTCCTTTACCTTCCTTATTATCTAATTAAATGATAGTAATCAATTTAAAGACTGCTTTTTTACTATCCCTTTAATGAGCAATATAAAGAAAGATTTGCTTTATTTTACCGACTTATGCCAGTGCTTAACCTATAAAAAAGATATCAGAGAATTTTCTTCTACTGGAATTGATAATAGTTCAACTCTATGTCAATATTTTATGCAATAACCACTGGAAATAATTTGTATATAATTTCCTTAATCCATTACTTCTCGTTACATAGATGATATATTATTAGCTGACTCTGTCCAAGATACTTCAGAGAAAATTTTTAAGGAAACAAAAACCACTACACTATCCTAGTTTTCAAAGATTGAGAAACCTTAATTAAAAGTGACCATGCATAGGAGATTACTTGATATCTGTGCACTGATAAGTAGAAACATATACATGAGAATATGTTATATATGCAAGGTGATTTTTAATTCAGCTATAAAGAATAGAATTAACATTTTCATGCATAACTTGAATGCAACAAAAAAAATTTCAACTGATCTAAGGCAGAACTAAAAATTTCACTTTGTAGTTTGGAGAATTTACATAGATACTAGTTAATTATTATATATGTTTGATATTAATGTAATAAAAATATTGTCTGGAGGGTAAAGGGAATCCAGTAAACAGGAAGAGAAATGATTTGCAGTAGAGGAAGGAGAATGAATAGCAAATTATGGTGAAATGTCTCCATAAAATTATCTGAAGGAAATTTATCACTATATATGATATATATATCAAAAAATTAAAACTGCAAACTCATGTATATTCTTGCTATAGTTCTTTCTCACAAGAGCCCACGTACATGCTCTAGATGTCATTGAATGGATGCAATATGGTGATCATCTAAGTATTCAGGAATGAATGTTTCTGAATGCCTTTACCCATTTTTTCTTCCTATATTCTCTGCCTTTTCTTATGGAGCTTCTGACAATGGTGTTTTAAAAAGCTGGAGTTGCCTTTCTATGAATAAAGAAACCACTTTAAAAAGGTTGCTCTCAATCAATTTGATGAGGATGCTCTAAAACGTAACATGGGTGTGTCAATATCTATGCTGTAGATGAATATTTAGCAATATAGCATCTAAATCTTAATTATCCAGGCTCAAGTCAGTAACCTCTTATCCATAATCATGTGAACAATTCCAAACTCTTTGGTTCACCAAAGTCAACTTGCATGGAATCATTGGTTTTTCATGGGTGCCCTGGTGAAGTGACTAAATTTTCTTTTCTAAACGAAGAACTATTTGCAGAGGAATCATTGCCTACTCTTAACAAAAGGCAATGTGAGTCTGATCTGAAGACTAAACACAATGTCTATAGCTTTTGCAATGTAATATGAAACAAAGACTCTCTTTTCAGCAGTGTCAGTTGTATGCTCTCTGTGATGAGTTATGAGTCTTGAAAGGAAGGTTGAGGTATCTCTGAAAAGGGGGTTCTTTTAGAAGGATGTTCTGAGTGTGAAAATTTATCTTCAAATGTCAAGTGGAATGTCTCATTTGTGAATATGAACTCTTTCAGTAAATATACAGATGCACTTCAAATGCATTGTTCATTATCTTTTGCAATATCTGCAAGCAAATCATGACATAGAAAATCAGAAGGAACCATTGTAAGCAGTCACATGCCTTTAACATAGATGATATAACATGATAGATAGGTTGTTTTGCTTTGTTTTGTTTTTGTTTTTTTTTTCATTCCATCAAGAATTTTCCCATAGTATGAAGTAAACAAAAATAGGCAAATGTTCTTCTATCAACAAAAATATTTCCAGATTTGAAATAAAAAGGGTTGGAGAGATGATTAAAATGATGTTAACTTGCAATTTCACTATTTGAAAGAGGAAACAAATTAGAGCTTTGCTAAGTATTCCTCTGTTTTAATGATAATTGAGAACACACTGTCCAAAAATATTCAACTTTAAAGAAACAAGAACACATGGTATCCATGATAAAATATCCAGATCAAGCATGGTTATTAATATCATGACTGGAAGGCAAAGAAATTACATTTAGGAAATAGTTTATATATGAACTGTGAAAATTGGGAAGACTTTAAAATAAAAGTGAGTTTCCAGAACATGTCTTGTGACTATAGGACATGGGAACACATGAGGAATGTAAGTACCATAGAATTGGAGAAATAGTAATTACACTAACCATTCTCCATGACCTCAGACAATACAAGAACATTAGTATAATGGACTGACTCACAGTAGACCCTGGGAATCCTTAACTATCTCCAGGGGAGATTTCCATAATTGTGAGGGATTGGAAGACATTAGCAAAAGGACAGGCATTACCACGTAATTTGGTTATAGCGAAGGTGGTCAGTTTCCAGTTTCCAGTGCTGGTTATAAGTCATTTACAGATGATACTCAAATATAAAAGTAATTTGAGGCTGGGCAGTGGTGGCACATGCCTTTAATCCCAGCACTTGGGAGGCAGAGGCAGACAGATTTCTGAGTTTGAGACCAGCCTGGTCTACAGAGTGAGCTCCAGGACAGCCAGGACTACACAGAGAAACCCTGTCTCGAAAAACCAAAAAAAAAAAAAAAAAAAAAAGTAATTTGACTCTGACTTGGAACTTCATTATTTAGTCTTCAGTTGCTCTTATAACAGACAGTCAAGCTCCTATAATTTCTTTGTTAAAGTGCTATTGATTCATACAGGTTTCTGAAAGAAGAAAGAAAGAAAGAAAGAAAGAAAGAAAGAAAGAAAGAAAGAAAGAAAGAAAGAAAGAAAGAAGGCATATATACACAAATAGTGGATAAAGCAGATAAGATGACATCACAAATTCATTGTTGCTGTCCATTATTAGATATAATTATGATAATTGATAACATATTTTTGAACATTAATTTTATATTCCCTGACATCAGAGTATGTTTATGGCAATAGTTCATGTCAAAGGTTTATAAGGCCTGACAAGTTATAAATGAATTATTTACATGCCATTTCATTAAGACTCCTACCCAAGTAAAATTTTATTATTGGTTTTCTAGCACCATAAGTCCACTAATTTAAAGCAATAGTTTTATGTCATAAGTTAGGAAGGTCTTACTAAGAAACAAATCATTTCCCTTGTGTCTCCTTATTTTGAAGCCTTCCATGGATAAAGTGATGCATTATTTATTTCTTGGTCTGCCTAAAATAAACTGCACATTACTAGTTTAGTACATTAGTGGAAAGATAGTGGCCTCATTTATATTCAGAATGGGATGCTACATTGACCCTAATTTTTTCCAAGTACTCTTTCATTTCCTATTACAATTAGCAAGAAACCCATTAATATTTACATACCTCTATTTGAAGAGCAGCTGCTAGGTTCAGGGCAGTACTGTGATATACAAAGTTGGATTCAATTTGATCATGTTAAAATCTAAAGAAAAATGTTGCTTTGCAGCTGTAAGGTCTAGAGGGGAAAATCCAGGAGGCAGGAAATGTTCTACCTCATTTCAATGATTAAAAAAATCTCTGGAGAATCCTTGACTCATTTACAAAACTTGTATTGATCACAGCAGTAAACAAATTCACATGAGAACCAAATGGAAGACAAGTTTATTTTAGGGAAATTGGTGTTTGCAAATGTGAATATCTTATTTAACAAAACAAGTTCTTAGACCATTAAAGGCCCAGACAATACTTATAGAAGAATAGAGAAGGATCCAACTGATATTAATTCTAATATGTTTCATGTTAACATACTAGGTCATCCTATACCTTGAGATCTCAGATATCTACATGTCTAGTGAATCAGTTTAAAGAAACATGGTTATAGGAAAACATATTGTGAACAAGCACCTATAGGTCTCTAGTCTTAAGTGCTTGGTGCTTTTATTTTGGGAAATTTTATCTCATTCACCACAATTGCAAACATGACATTTCTAAGGAAAGTGGTTTTCCTAGGTATGAATTAGAAATAAGGTCTACTTTCAGTTGTGTTAATTTGATCAGTTAAGCATTAACATTGGAACAATGAGTGTAGGTCAAAGAGATATCCCAAAGGACGTTTCCTTCAATCAGAAAATGAAGTGAGTACCTTGCCGGAGTCCACACAGCTAACAGTACAGTCCATTTGCCTCTTATGAGATAGAATGAATAATCAAGCTGAGATACCTCAATGAAGCAATGCAGATATAATGCAAGCTACCGATGACAGTACTTTCCTAAAATTGGCAATAGACAAACATTTTATTGTATTCTCCAAACTCAAGATTATAAAAAGAACTAATTGACTTTATGGGCCTTTGCACACAGAAGCTAAGAAGATGGTGTTGGAAATGATTGAAAGAACTCTTCAAGTATCCAGTATTAATCCAGGTATGGTCAAGAATATTTCCAAGAGATATTAAACCCGTAGTCTGTGAAAAAATAGAGATACAGTTAAATGCAGTCAGTAGGATTGCCCAGATGCTACTGCATTCCTAGCTCTAGCACAATCTGCTCCAGGAGAAAACAATTGAGTGGTCAGAAGTACAAGAAAAGTGTTATAATTTCCAGATGTTGATGACCAGTATGCAAATAAAAAATGGCAAGTAAAAGATATTGAAATAAGAGCCTTAGTGGAAATATGAAGTTATGTAACTGTGATATCACGGAAAACTTAGAACTTAGAATGGTCACTTTCAGAGTTTTATACCCAATTCATAGGAAGTGGAAAGTTACCACAGAAATAAAGTGTTCAATTTGAGACCAGAAGATCAAGTGTAAAATTTAAGGCCTTAATGTCAATGACATGCCCATACATTTATAAGGAAAGGAAGAATTACAACAGTGCGGTACACAAGTTAATATTCCTATGATTCAAGAGACAGCACTTGATAAAATTTAGGAAGAATTGATAGATGCTCCAGGGGGAAAATTTTCACTATGTCATCAAAAACAACCCTAGGCTTTGCCAATTGTCCAAATACAAACCATAACAGGACCTGAATTTCTAAAATTAAAGGAGGAGTCATGGTTGAAATGTTATGGGTCCTGCCCTGAAAATAGTTACCTCTCACAACTGTATATGTAGATCAATGGCATTTAAAAATGAAAAATATTAGGAGGATGATCATCTGGTACAAGAGCAACTAGAGGTGAAATAGAGTATTCTGCCAACCCATGGATTTCCCCTGCTTTGTACTAAAAAGAAGTAGGAAAAATTGAGAATGTTAACAGATTTTAGAACTGAGAAATGAGTAGTTCACTGAATATATCCATTAAAGCCATGGATTTTTCCTTATTATTATGTAATAAAATGTTAGTATTTGATTTAAAAGACTGATTTTCTTTACTATCCATTTTTGAGAGCATGATAGAGAAGTATTTGTTTTGTTGTACCTATGTATATCAATGCAAAAAATATCAAAGGAATGTTCTGGTGGGAATGTTAAATAGTCCAACTCGATGTCAATAGTTTGTGAAATAAATACTCAAAGTAGTTTATAGATAATTTCCTTAATCAATTAGTTTTCATAACATAGATTATAGATGGCTGCTTCTGATATAAATATTTCAGGAAAAACCTTTAAGAAAACACAGGCCATTATGCTGGCTGAGAAAGATAGATATACCTAATTTTAAAATATCTATGCATGGGAGAGTGCTTGATGTCTATAAGCAGATAAGTAGAGATAAGGATATGAAAATGTGGTATGCAGATGTGGCCATGTTTAATCCAGCTATAAATAATAAAATTGTCATTTTCAGGGCATATGGTGAATGAAAGAGAAAATTAGTATTTTAACTAATGTTAGGCTGAACTACAGATATCATGATCTTTCACTTTGTTAGTTGTAGAGTTTAAATAGATATGAATAAATTTTTATATATATTTGATATTAATGTAAAAACAAGTTTGCCTGCAAGGTAAAGGGAACCTATCATAGACAGAGAGAAGTGAGTTTTATGGGGCAGGAACATGAATTGCAAATTATTGTGTTATGTCTCCATGAAATTATCTTAAATAAATTCATTGCTATATATGAGGTATGTATGCCACAGAAATAACACCTCAGACTCATGTACATTCTTGCCATACTTTTCTCTTGCAAGAGGCCCTCTACTTCCTCTAGATGTCATGGAATTGATGCAGTATGACCCTCATCTAAACAGTTGGGAATGAATGTTCCTAAAGGCCTTTACCATTTTTTCTTCCTATACTCTCTGTTTTTCCCAGTAAAGCATCTGACACTGCTGTTTATAAAAGCTGCGGTTGCTTTTCTATTTAATCAAGGTGAAACCACTTTTAAATTGGTGATTACCATTCAAGTTCATGAGAAAGATCTAAGATGTAACTTGTGTATATCAATACCCAAGCTGTGGAGAAATATTCAGCAATATCTAATTTCCAATCAACCAGGGCTCAAGTCAGTAACCTCTTACTCATAATCATTTTAACAATGACAAATAAACTCTTTGGCTCATCTAAGTCAACTTACAGGGAATCATAGGCCTCTCATTGTTGTCTTGGTGAGATTACTAAATTTTCTTTTCTCTACAGAGAACTATTTACAGAGGAAACCTTACATAATTTTAACAAGAGTCAATGACAGGCTTATCAATCTGAAAATAAGGCCTCTGTGCAGACAGAATTCAATATTTATAACTTTTACAATGTGATAAGAAATGTAGAAGCTCTTCTTGGCAGTGTCAGTGCATGCTCTCTGAAATGAATTATGAGTCATGCAAGGACAGGTGAGATATCGCAGAGTATGTCATCATTTCAGAAGGAAGTTCTGAATGTGGAAACTTTTCTTCACGTGGTATCAGGCACAATGCCTCATTGGTGAGTGTTGACTGTTTCAGAAAGTATGGTGATCCACTTCAAATGCATGGATCATTATCTATGGCAAGTAAGCCATAACACAGGAAGTCAGAATAAACCATTGTATGTACTCACATGAATTTACAATGGATGATAAAACGTGAAAATGAGGCTTGTTTCATTTCTACCAAGAATTTTCCCATAAGATTGAAGGATGTAGGAAAAAAACTGCACAAACTAGGATTCTGCTATCCAAAACACTAGTACCAGAATTGAATAAAAATATTAGTGGGAAAGGTTAAGAATGTAAACTTGCAATTTCTCATATTTGGATTTAGGGAACAAGTAAAACCTTTGGAAATTAAACCTTTTTTGGAATAACAACTTAGAACTCAACCCACTGACAAAATGTATTCAATGAGAAAGTATAAGAACACATGTAGTTCAGCCTAACATTAGTTAAAATACTAATTTTCCATTTCATTCACCATATGCCCTGAAAATGACAATTTTATTATTTATAGCTGGATTAAACATGCCCATGCATGCATACCACATTTTCATATCCTTATCTCTACTTGTCTGCTTTATTTCTGTATACAATAATCTGCTATTATAAGATTAGAACATTTAGTGACAAGATAGTTGCTTCATTTCCAATCTACATATAATATGACCATTTAACAGAATTTGTTTCAAATATACTTTCATTTCATATTTATAATTAGTATGAGTTCCACTAATATTGACAGACCTATATTTGCAGCTTTTCTTATATAGGATGGTTGAGATTACTAGTATAAATGTAGGAGTTCTGTAAAATGATGACTGGAAATTAAGAAAAATTTTGTATACACATCACTGAATCAAAATACATCTTCCTATTGACTATGCAGGAAATCTGCCCAATAGGGTGAGCTGATGCTCAAGGAACCATCAGGCTATGTAATAGTGGCAGGAAAGGCATATTAGCAGCAAGTAGCAATACTGGGATGAAATTTCAAGGGACCTTGTATCTCAGAGCACACACATATCACAGCCATGGAAAATGGTTGGCCATATTGAGAAAACAAAATTGCTGCCATGACCTTTCCTAGATGACTTCTGACATAAGCCTAGCTGATATATGTTTAACAGACTGGCAAAAGCAGTCATGAAAACAACAGATGAGATCTTTTTGACAAGACAACATATGGAACTAAAATCGAACAAAAAGTCACTGGTAGGAGCCAAAAGTAAATTAGAATAGATGCTCAGTGCCATGGAGAAACTAAATCTATAGAAAGACTCTGAGACCAATGAATTCCTAAATCCTTATACACTGCCTAGGCTATTTCTCTTATTTTTCTGATATGCCAAAAAAATAGATGATATGGCCATTAACATAAAGCCACTACGCACTTAGCCTATACTACATAAAAAACAAAGATCAGGATAGGTTAAAGTTGGAAATTTTCTCCCTGTGGGATGGCTTTTATAGTTGCAAAGGATACAATGTAGACTACCATTGATTTGATAAATAGCTGTGAATTGCCTGTTCACGAGGATTAAAATAGTTGTGTTTCTATACATAGAGTAATTCTACAACTAGGATTTAGAAAGAAATCTGACTTTGACAGTCACTGTGAAGAATAGAACCACAACTGACCAGGCTCCTGACAATAAGTGAATTTTCTTTTACTATAGGTATTTAATTAACAGTCTTTAAAAATAATAAATGTCACCTACTTCCAATATAGAGAAATTCTCATAAAACTTCATGAAATTGCTATAATAGCCAAATGAAGTGGTAGAGCATTGTTTAGTTCTTTTTATTTTCTAAAGAGTGATGTAAGATTAATAACACTTATTAACCAAAGGAATTTTAAAATGATCAGGAAGCACACATGACTAAAATAAACTGCACATTCCTAGTTTAAAACTTTAGTGAAAAGATAGTGGCCTCATTTCTAATCAGGATGGGATGCTACCTTGACCCTACAGATCTCATGATTCTTATTCCCATTATTGTCTATAAAATCAATGAAAAACATCTACTAAATGATCTTTTATGGAACTTCTCTGTAAGCTGAACACAGTGGACTGAGAAATTTGGAATTTTGTTTTCTTTAACAAACATGTAAATGTGATAAGAGCTTGATTATGTTTTTATTCCTGATGTGGGGATATTGGGCTGTTTCACATTGTCCACAGCAGCTGGCTATGCTTTGTCCCATGCTCTAGAAGGAGAGTGATTTTTCAGGAACACTTAGGTTAGTCCATTATGTGACATTGACAGTTACAGGTACTTTTCAGAGGGCATATATGTTCTAGGGTTCTGAGTGCTGGTTCTGGTTGTCCATTATTCTTTGTTCAGGGTTTGTTTGCAGTTTGTTAGTGTTCATGCTTAAAGAAGAAACAAGAAGAAAAGAAATTAGATTCAGAGTTCTTTGTTCATTGCTATCTCCATTCTAAAATTTTTACTTTTTTTATTAGTGGGCTGAATGGATGGAAGAGGG
>JADRCC010139430.1:0-13160 GCA_019843855.1 Hylomyscus alleni
GTGTGTGTGTGTGTGTGTGTGTGTGTGTGTGTGTGTGTGTGTGTACGTGTGTGTGTATATGTGGCTGTGGGGGGTATGTGTGAATGTGTGTATGTGTACTCTTAAGGGCTTTTTGTTTTTATTCCTTCCAACTAGTTTCCTAAAAGAGGATATTTAAATTTTCAGGAGAGCTGGAATATTTAGATCACAAAATGATTGGAAGGGACATAATTTTTTACTCTGAAAATACTCAAGCATTTGATGTATATGGAAAAAGAAACTTTTTGACCATATCTAAAAGGAGCCCTTCATCCTAAAATAAAGGTTTTGTTCCACTCTGAGTAACAGTGCTGACTTTCTTTACTTCCATTAACATCTTTTCTCAATTTCTCTACTCTGCTATGCTCCATAGCATAAGAAACTCCTTCCTTCATTTCCAAAAGAGGTGGCTTGATCATGCCAGTATTCAGTTCCTGACTTTAAGTTCTTTCCAAATATTCTGTCAGCCACTCCATCCCAGCTTAAGAGCTCACTCTGGTCTCATTTCAGTTCCTGTTATCCATCTTTTCATATAATGAAGAATTCAGGGCCTTAAAAAGAAAAACATTTTCTGAAAAATAACATGAATTAATTTTACTTTGCCCTAACTCCTATAAAACAAATTCTCTAGCGTGTTTAGGCTTTTACTGCTCCCCACTATCATCTGCTACGACATGGGAGTAGTCGGTATAGTTCCAAGCAGTACTCTCATAAACAAAGCTGAATTCTCTTTTTCTACATATTAAAATGGTTTATAGTAGGCCTTTTCTGTCTATTTTAGGACTTCTGTTTAATAGTTTTCTTAATAGTCACATTATGATAAATTATTTACACAGTGTATTTTCCTAGTTAGCACTGTTATCACTCCATTGTTTTCCTAACATAAGTTTTCCATTTTTAGTGGACAAACTCGTTTTTCTCCTAAAAGAATAACACAAAGTTTCTATTTTCCTGTCTCAGCAAAGTTTCTCTTGGTGCCTAAGATCCTGGGGGGAATGTAGTTACAAGTGTTTCAACAGAATGTAGTTAGACATATCTCAACTCACTGTTGTACCATCACTCACTTTTATCTCTGTGCACCTCCTGTCATTCCAAAAGAACATATTCAATGTGCATCCCTCCGTCTCGAACCATCTTAGGTCCTGTTCTCAGCAGCATCATCAAAGATGAGGTAATACTAAAGTTTCTATGTCATATATATGTTCCAGTTTCCCATTTCATGAGGAGGTATGTCTTGATTTAATGCCCAGCTGTCACTGGCCTAATACAGGACTTATCTGAAGATTTCCATCAGACATGCCCATGTTGGGGATTTCACAACTCCCTACAATTTCAACTCTGGGAGATCTAATACCGTCTTTTGTATTTCCTGGGCAACCCCATATGTGTGATATATACCCAAATAGACATACATGTACACATAAAATAAATCTTTTTTAAAAACACAGGAAATAGATACCTCAAAAGAATATGTACATTTTGAAAATTATATATATTTCATTGAAAGGGAGCTTCTACTGTTTTAATTACATAAAAATAGCTTGAACATTTAACTACAATTTTTTAATTTAAAAAAATGCAAATAATTTTATCTCAGTGTCATACCAGTTCATATTTGGCAGTTAGTAATTAAGATATGAGAACATGTAGCCAAATTAATACTATAGTTGTCATACGTTTTTTTTAACCCAACAACTTAAGAATGATTTTGGCCAGGAGTGGTGGCTTATATCTCCAAAGCCTGACAGTTGAGATACAGTAGTGGAGGGATGATTTTGACTTCAACTTGTGTTCTATTATAAGGTTTGAATACACTATGAGGAGTAGGCAGACTTGCATACACTTGTATTATTCACTGTCATTTGTTTAACATAAGCACCAAATCCTAAAATATAAGTTTTAGATAATCCCATTTCAATAGGAGCTTTATGTTGAAAACATACTCACTGTTTTAGTTCATATTGTCTATTGTAACAACATAACATGGCCTTAGTCACTTATAAATAATGGAGGCTTGGAAATTCAAAAGGTAGTGTGTGTATATGGCATGGTCTGCTATCTGTTTATAAGATGGTACTCTGACTGCATGCACTTCATTCAGTGGAAAGGGCAAGGTAGATCTGTAAGTCCTTACTTATAAGATCATGGAGAGATCTGCTTTCATGACCTAATTACATGACAAAAGTCATACTTTCTAATAATCACATCGATGATTAAATGACTATGCATAAATGAGGAACAAAGGCATTCATTCTGTAGCTTTTTTTCTTCTCGTACCACCCCTACCAATGTAGATTGTGGTCTACCACCTATGTAGACTGTGGTGTGCATGTGTTTTCAGATTTAATTTAATTTAATTTTTAAAAATTACCTGTGTGCGAGTTTGTGCTCATACATATAGGAACTTGCCAGAGGTCAGAAGAGGATGTGAGATCCCCGAAGGTAGAGTAACTGAATGCAGACTCTCTGCGAGAGCTGGAAGCATTCTTAACCACTGAGTGTCTCACCAGTTCCATACATAGTTCCTTATGAACAACAAAACAAAACAAAACAAAAAATCCAAATCAATCCTATGAAAAGTTACTCCCCATTTTGATTACTATTTAGTATCTACACAAATCCAGTCTTGAGTTGGGTAACTTAATGGTGTCCCCAGAAAATAAATACATCCCTTTAATTCTAGATATGTGATTTCTAGAATCTGTATTATCTATCATAGTACTATAGCAAACACTTCACATTTCAATGGCTTAAATCAACCTTTTATTTTCCATAGTCACTTGGACACTTTTGTTGGCTAGCCTCATTATATATCAGAATTTAGCTATAGACAAGTGGGGAGTTCTGGTGATAAGCCATAGGCTTTCTCATGTTTTACATGTCTAGGAGCTTGCTTGAAAGATAATCAGCATTTCTTTTTTCTTACTTATGCTAATCTAGGCTTTTTCTCCAGGGTTGGCAGAATTCTAACAGGGAAAGGAGGCACATATATGACTTAATGTCAGTAGAATGAAAGTGGAGGGCCTACAGGTCACATTGCAATAGGAATAAACAGGGAGAATCCATAAAGGGTGGCCAACATCACAATTAATCCATCACAGTTCTCCTTCCCTTCCCAGTTGACCTTGTCTGTCTGTTCCACATGGAAATTGTTGTGTTCCCCTCCCAAGAATGAAATGGGAAAAATAACCACAATAAACATTTAACATCCAGAAAGAAGAGTATAAATCAGCCCTTTAATTCTAGATATGTGATTTCTAGAATCTGTATTATCTATCATAGTACTATAGCAAACACTTCACATTTCTAGCATTAATAATTCAAAATGAAGATAGTGGTGAACAAATAGCCCCCCTGATTATAGTATAGGAATAATGAATGTAAAAGGCCCCACTGCTCATTGCTCTCCTTGGATCTTTGTTCTGCCATCTGAGAACATCAAAGATATTGTCTTGCCCATTAGCTTTGCCCATTTCTAAAGCAGATGTTGAGCCTTTCTCAACCTTGCATTCAGCTAATGGAAAGTTGAGAACGAGATGCATATTTCACATTTTGGATTCTTTATTCTGACTTAGTCTAAGTCTAGTGTCTAGGTAACACTTTTACCAATATAATCACTCAATTTTATGGTCTTCATGAATATGAATCTTCACTAAACAAAGCTTCAATCACAAGTATCTTAAAGTTTTGCAGTTATTATGTTCGTGGACCATTTCAATTGACTTTGGGCCACCACCATTAAGTTTCTTAGAAATTATTTTGTTTATGTGCTACTACCTTAATATTTTGAGGTATTAAAATGTCTTAGTGTGTTTTGTCTGCACATATATCTGTATACCACATGCATGCCTAGTATCCAAAGAAGTCAGAAGAGGGTGACAGATCTTCTGTAATTGGAGTTACAGACTGTTGTGAGCTACCATGTAGGTTCTGAGAATCAAACCTGGGTATTCTGCAAGAGTAGTCAATGCTCTTAACTGGTGAGCCATTTCTCCAGTCTCTTATTTTTCAACTTAGTAAGTTTTAGATCTTTTATAGCACTTCCAAATTTTGCTTGTGAACCGACCAGTTGTTTTCTCAGTTCTTATTCAACTTGCTGTACTTTATCTTACACAGCTAGGAGCATCCAAGTAAAAATTGCAAAGTGCTGCATGAAGATCTTCTGAGACAAAGTGAGAATTTCATTAGAAAAGTTTTCCATCTCCTAAGCTCCCCCCAAACTGTAGCTCCTCTAGTCTTTTAGTGTGCTGAAATACAGGTTGATACATCCATAATAACAATTGTACCACTACACTTTAGACCTTGGTATTATTTTTCTAGTCACTACCTGCTCTCATTCCCTGGAGATAATAATGCTTTACAGTATTTTTTACCATTGATTAGTATATATTAAATGTACCTATTAATGAAGTTCAGTATATTTCAATACATGCATGCAGTATCTAACAATCAAACCTAGTCTTCATTTACCTCCCAATAACTTTTGAAACTCTAATCATCACTTTATACATGGAAAAAGACTTGTTTAACTATTAACTCTCACCTACAAGAAAGGAATATGATAGCTGCATTTTTTTTGGTGTGGATTAGTTCACTTAGCATAATGTTATCCAGTTGGTTTAATCCTTTTTTAAAATGTGGATAGAATGGCTAATTCTTCTTCATGGCCTGCAGAAAAAAACCTCACAACAGCAGTAAAGACACATGTGGACAGAAAGAGGATTGGGTACAAAATGATATTTATGCAAGCACAAATAAAAACTGAGCTTAAGTAACTACTTTTATATCAGACAGATTAAGAGACAAAAACTTTAAAAAGAGACAAAATTGTTACATAATTTTCAATGGTTAAATCCAACTGGAAAATATGGCAATTATAATTGATTGATACTAGAGTATGCAACTTTATAAAACAGACATTGGCTATAAAGTATGATTTGCATTTAGAGCAATAGCAGTGGGTGACCAAATATACCTTTATAGCAAGTAAATACAACATCCAAACAATATTTTTACAAATGATCTTCAGAATTAAACTATTCTGTACAACAGTACATTGTCACATGCTTCATATTTTTGTTTGGCTACACCCAACATAAAATTACCAAACTCTGTATCAGTTATCAATTGTTATATAATCATCCCAGAACACACTGTCATTAAATAGCCATTTATTGCTGCATGCAGGTATGGAGATTGAGAGAGAAAGTTTGTGTCTTAGCTGGCTTGACTTATGCCTCTATTTTGTGGATCAGGATGGCCTAGCTATACTTATATATCTGTATCACACACACACACACACACACACACACACACACACACACACACACACATATGGAGAGAGAAGGGGTGGAGGAAAGAAAGATGGGAGGGAGGGAGAGGGAAGGGAGAAGGAGAGAGAGAGGTTACCTGTCTCTAGGTTGACCCCAGTTAGTTACATCTGGAAAAACTAAATTTTGTTCCACATGTCCCCTACTAGCCTAGGCCTACCCTTGGGACACACCAGAAGGGTGTAGAAATGGCCAAGTTCTCATTATGCCTACAGATAAGATTGGAACACTATCATTTGTTCACATACTAGTGACTAAAACAATTCACAGGGCCAATTCTTATTCAAGGTTGAAGAATCAAAAGTCACTTTCTGATGGGAGGAACGGCAAAGTCACATTTCAAGACGTGTATATTAACAGGGACCAGCGAATCAGTCAAGAAAATTCACAAAGCACTATTGTGCATGATTTCACTGAATATTCAGACAAGCTTGTCAGGCTCTGGTCTTAGTGCTAGGACATGGACAAGGTCAGTAATTTGTTAACTTTCCATTTTGAATGACTCTTCACTGCCACAAGTCCCCTGGAGTAGGTCAGGTTTTGGCCCCAATCTCAATCTGCCTTCCAGTGTGGCTTTACTTGGCAACTGTCTTTTCAGCCCTTGATTTTCTGTGAAGTTTCTCATTTTTGTCCAAATGACTATCTCCCTGCTGTTCTCTATATGCATCATTAGACCTGGGAGAGAGGAAGCTTTGAGTGCAATCTACCTGCTATCAGCTGACCTTCTCTTCTATTTTTGATAGCCTTTCCTCACAAATACCTTTGTATAAAAGCCAATTCACAATACCTGTTGGGAATTTTTCTCAAATCAGAAACCACTTTTAACATTTAGGTTTCTTTTCTTTTTTTTATAAATATGCCTACAATCCTTTTCTTTTTAAAAGACTTATTTATTGTTATATGTAAGTACACTGTAGCTGTCTTCAGATACACCAGAAGAGGGTGTCAGATCTTATTATGGTTATGAGCCACCGTGTGGTTACTGGGATTTGAACTCAGGACCTTCAGAAGAACAGTCAGTGTTCTTAACCGCTGAGCCATCTCTCCAGCCCAACATTTAGGCTTCTTAAAAATCATTTTTATTTAAAGAAAAGCAGAGTGCTTTTCAGTGTGTTCCTGCTACATACTTTGTATACTGTAAGTTATCACAGATGTCAGAACATCAGGCCAGTATTTTAACATGACACAAAAGTAAAGGGGTAAATCCCAGAAAGACTTCTAGCCATGTACTGAAAGTCTGCAAAAATTTCTGGGCATCTCAATAACTGTTTCCTTTTTATTTGAAATAACTGTTAACCACCATAGGAACTTTACTGTTAAAAAAAAAATTGCGTCTGAGACACAGTAGTTGGCTATTTAATGTTTTATCTGAATTGTTTTAAGATAACTATTTTGCATATAGAAATCATCTTTATTTCATAGAAAACATCTTATTCTGAATTCTTTAAATAGTTATTCACTTACTATTTGTATAAATCACTGTAGTCCATATCTATGGGTCTTTTTCATATTGCTGCTGAAAAACAACTGTTTCATTGAAGCATAATATTGTCAGATCTTCTAAAAACACAACATTAGATTTTTCACTCTCAATTAAAATCTTTCCTTGTTACACTCTCACCTTTTCTATCTACCAAATCTTATGCACACTTTATTATTTGGAATGAATCGATTCCATCTAATGGAGCAGTTAGTTAAATCCATAAGCACATAGCTTCTCCTTCTGAAGAAAATTCCAGAATGATTTAACAGTCTCATGCCATGGAGTATTGAATTTCTATACAGCTTATCTCAGATCACCAGTTGTTCTTTAATTTTTCTAACTTCTTTCCAAATTTAATACTGGTAGTGGTATGTTTTAGTAGTTCAGATCCAGTTCTAATATCAGTTCAGAATCTCAGGTATAAGGATTGGTGGAAAGACATACAATGCACCCATGTATACCACCTACACAGTAGGATTATGTATATTAGTCTATTTTCTGTCACTGTATCAAAATAACTGGAAACTGGACACTATACAGAAAAGAGGTCTATTTAACTCACAAATTCAGAGATCCAAAGGCATTCTGACAATATTTACTTGGCTCTGGTGAAGGCTTTCTGGCATTTTGCATCATCATGCATGGTATTGTAGTAGTAGTACAAGCAAAAGGAGAGATCACATGGCAGGACAAGAAACAAGAAACCAGGTAGGGATCTGACCTAATTCTTTTTATAATAGCCTGTTCTCATGGAAACTAAATCATTTCTGAAAGATTCATCTCATTCTAGGAGTCCAACATCAATGCATTCATGAAAAGAGAGCCCTCAATGACTTAATTATCTTCCATTAGACCCTACTGCATAAATGCAGCACCATTTCAATACCACTACACTGGGAACCCATCAAGCTTCCAGCAAAATGAACTTTTGTGGGACACATTCAATTATGATTATGTATATTCAATCAATTAGGTTCATGATTAATTTATATATGAAGACAATCTTTAGACTAAAGTCAATTTAGGAAGGGTAATTTATTCATCTATTGGCTTTAGAGTCTTTTTTTGTAGGAATACAGTTGCTATTGACATTGTCCATACTGGGGAGAATTGTGTAAGACATGAGATGCTTAAGTATTCCCAAAGTATCTTCCTTTAATCCATAAGCATCATATCATCCTTTAAGGTGAATATTGTTATAGGATAAATTATTTTTCTCCAATTAATATTTTGAAGCCTTAATTACAGTACCTTCAACTGTTGCTTTATTTTAAAATCAGGACTTTAAAGATGTAATTAAGTTAAAATGATACCATTAGATGGGTCTGTAACCAATGTGACTAGCATGCTTAAAAGAAGCAATAAGGCTGCACAGAGGGATACTAAGGGTATTCATACACAAAAGTAGACCATGAAAGACACAGTCAAAAAGGTCATCCTAACACAGGTGTAATGATGTACACCTGTGATGTCTACATTAGGAAGATGAGGCAGGAAACAAAATGAATGAAAATTTCAGCATAGTCTTACCTTCACAGCAAGGGTCTGAATAAAAAATGAGAAAGAACTGAGAATTCAGGGGAGCCAGGGACAGAACAAAGAAACCAAACCTTCTGACATGAGACATAGATATCTATCCTCTATAACTGTGGGAAAGTAAAATGTTATTGCTTCAGATATATCATTGGTAGGATTTTGTTACAGAAGCCCTGACAACTAATACAACTGTATAATATTAATTTGCACATTTTTGATTTGAGGATATTTTCAAGTAGAAGCTCTGAATTACTGGTGATGTTCTATATCCTCATATAATAGCTAAACTCTCAACTTGTGCAAAAAGGCCCTAAGGACTTTTCTAATCCTAAGCATTGCAATCAAACGTTGCGATTAATGTGGTTCAAGGGGGCAAGAGTCTATCACAAATTAATAGTATCATCTTTCTGATGATGACTTTAGGGGCACAAAGAACACAAACATGAAAGGGCTGTGGGCTCTTCCTTTGTAGTTTCAGAGAGGGCTGGCAGCTTGTGGCATGGGAATCCCCAAATGAAAAACTAAGGGGCCAAGAGGTCCTGAGAGGCCATTATGTAAAGCTATGTAGGTGAAGCTTTGGTTGCAATGGAAACTAGGATATTGGAGATGCCGGAACCATGAGACAATTTCCAAGAAGATCTGCAGGCAAAGAGTAAAACCAACCCAAAAGAAAGATATGTGTTTCAGGATGTAAAACTGGGGGACAGAGCCTTCTAAGTCCTTTGACACTGGAAATGGAGCTACAGGACTTGATGCTTGTTTGCTGGGTTATGGTCTTGCTTTGGATATATATTTAGATAAGAAGGACTCCCAGAGGCACATATGTTTGAAAACTTGGTTCCCCAGTTGAGAGAACTATTTGTGAAGGATCCGGGAGTTTGGCCTTGTTGGATGGAGTGTGTCATGGATGTGGGCTTTGAGGATTCAGAAGCCTTCTGTCATCTCTAATTCCTACTCTGCTTTCTGTTTGTGAACCAGGATGTGAGCTCTCAGCTGCTTCAATATCATTCCTGCCAGGATCCTCGCCATAGTGATCATGGACTCCTCCTATTCCTTTGAAACTATAAATTCCAAGTAAGATCTTTTTTATTATAGAACCTATACATTTTCTCAGTACTGATCTCTCATCATAGCAATAGAAAAGTAACTAATGAAATATGTATATAAATATGAGAGTTAATATTAGTAATTAAGTTTACAATAAATGACTTTCATTTGCCTTAGCCAGGGTAACAAGATAGGGGAACTTTATGACAAATTACTGTCATTGAAACTGCTAAACTTTGTGAATGTATTGTTACTGAATAAATTCTTACATTGTAGAAAGAAACACCCTTGTCTATATTTCTGACATAGCATACTACTGATAAATAGTCAAGAGTGTGAACTTTGATTTACCAGTGTTTTTATTATTCTGCCTGTAGCTCATCTTTTTGAGAGAGTCTTACTATGTAGCCCTGGCTAGCCTAGAACTCTCCAGGTATACCACAGTAACCTACAACTCATAGAGATTTACTTGCCTCTGCTTCCTGAATGCTGGGATTGAAGATATACATCATCATGTCCAGTTAATGCAACACATTTTCTAGTATCAGTTGGCCAAAATAAGTCATGTTTCTTAGCAACTCGTGTGCATGTAGTACAGAACTAGAGCATCCTTGATGGAAGACTCTGGAATATCATTATGAAGTTAAAAAGAGGAAGGATGAGTGACTATCTTCATAGTCCACTATAGACTTTCTCAACATTTCATCCTCTAATTCTCTCTCTATCTAGACTGTTTATTTTTCCTCAGAAACTGAAGGCTCTTACCCCAAGGCATTTACATACACTCATCCTTTCCCAGGAAATATTCCATTCCATTGTATATCTGTGTAGATAGTTTATATGGCTTCTTCAAATCTGTGAGTTCAACTAGATGACTGACTATTTTGGTTTAGCCTTGGTGCCATTCGTGTGTTGATAAATAACGTGGCTGATCTGCTGAGTGATAGGAGGGACTCCAGTGTGATGATTTCTGATGCTCTCTATGACTTTGAACCTGCCAGACTAACCAAAGCTTGATTAAGTCATAGAAGTATGTAAAGTCACTTGAGAGATCTCTTTAACTGGTACCATTTTCCTTATACCTACATTCTGATACCAAAGGTAGTGAAATGGATTCTGCTTTCTATGGACTGCTTAATCTGGGGAGAATAATCATAGCTTTTCTTGTAAGCAACATATGTTAATGTGCTTTTTACAGCATTTTGCTTCAGTGCAATATTCTTTAAGCAGGGGAGCATATTTGATTTTACTCCTTTAATTACATTTTTTAGCTCTTCTTTTTGATTTTCATCATGGACAGTTTGTATTAAACAGATATTGACTACTCATAATTCACTATACATCATCAAAGATTCTTTAGACATTTTCTTTCTCATTTTCATTTATGCCTTTGGAATGACCTTCAGAACTTCTCTTTTGTTTTCCAACTGTGTTTCTTTTGCTACTTAGTTATGCTTCAGAGGAAACTTATCTTTTGTAATATAACAACTGTTTTTATAATTGTTACATATTATGCTATCTACAAACTGTTTCTTTGGCAATTACATCTTCTCTCACAGTAACTCATTTTATTCTTTTATGGAAAGAGTATTCTCTTGAGTCTTTCTGATTCTTCATTTATCCTTTGGGGTTTGTCCCTCTGTTGAGTTTTGTATTGCTTTTCATCCTGATCATTGCCTTCAGATGATTGGTGGTTATTTTCCAGGTTACTCCTTTTGCTTTGCTGAGGTCAATTGCCTATGACCTAAACTTAAATATTATTTATGCTGTTATTGTACAACTCACATTATTACAGAAAGAAATTAAATAGAAAGGTAGTACTTTTGCAATTTGTGATGTCTGACCCTGTGTAAAGGGGGCTCTTGTGTAGTACTGCTTGGTTTTTTCCTCCATGGTGGTTTTATGGATATGATGGAGCTTTCCCAATTAGCAATTGTGTAGGCATCCTGTTTGATCTCAGCCGCAGCTTCTATGGCATGTACTTTGCAAGTGTTTCCTATCTTACCAATAAGACAAATCTCATGCATTCCATGCAACCTATATTCAATCATGCCTTATATGTTTGATGAAAGATGTATCTGTTTTTATTTGATATTTGTAAATATCAATGAAGCATTACTTATTATTGGGAATAATTAAAGCCTATTTGGAATTATTTTGGCAAACTATATAGGATATAGAGCATGTATTATGCCACCTGCTTCTTCCTCATAAGTGCTAGGATTAAAGGCCCAAATATTTTAAAAAATATTATATATATATATTATATACATATACATATATACACATATACATACATACATACATACATACATACATACATACATATATGCTCTATCTGCATATACACCTGCATACCAGAAGAGGGCATCAGATCCCAGGATAGATAGCTTTGAGCCACTATTTAATTTCTGGGAATTGAACTCAGGAAGCCAGTGATCTTAACCTCTGAGCCATCTCTCCAGCTGACAGGCCCAATCTTAAAAGTAGTCTTGGTTATATAGTTAGTTTTTGCACTATTTTTTATTTTACATCTTTTCATTAATTTATTCTGTTTACATCCTGATCACAGGCCCTTCCCTCTTACCCTCCCAGTCCCACACTTACAACTTCCTCTCATTACCTTCACTAGAGAAGGGGAAGCTCTCTATGGGTACCAATCCACTCTGGCACATCAAGTCCATCAAGACTAAGGACATTCTTTCCCAGAGAAAGCAGCAAAACTAGGGGGAAAGGATCTCAGAGACAGTACTCTCTCAGATTGTTTGGGGACCCATGTGAAGACCAAGCTACACATTTATAGATGTGTAGGGGGATTATGGTTCCATATCTGTGAGCTCCCATGGGTCCAGGTTAGTTGGGCATATAGGTCTTCTTGTGTCCTTTGATCACTCAGGCTTCTCAATCCTTCTGCCCACTCAAGACTCCCTGTGGTCTTCCTAATGTTTGGTTGTGTGTCTCTGCATCTGTTTCCATCTGCTGCTGGATGAAGCCTCTCAGATAACAGTTATGCTAGGTTCTTGTTCTTGTCTGTAAACATAGCAGAGTATCATTAATACTGTCAAGGGTTGGCTCTCTCCCATGGGGTGAATCTCAATTTGGGCCAGCTATTGATTGGCCATTCCCTTAATCTCTGCTCCATCTTTATCTTTGCACATCTTGTAGGTCAGACAAATTTTGGGTCGAAAGTTTTGTGGGTATGTTGCTGTCCCCCTCCTTCCACTGGGAGTCCTACCTGGATACAAGAGGTAGCCACTTTAGTCTCCACAACCCCAGTTGTTAAGAGTCTGAAATAGGGTCATCCCCATAGACTCCTAGGGGCCTCCCCAATACCAGGTCTCAAGCTTGTCCAGACATGCCCCCCACCAATTTCCATTTTCTCTCCCCACCTTCTTCCCCTCTCCAAACCTGATCCTTCTTTTTCCTCTTCCCATCCCCTCTCCCACACACTTCCCTTCATCCTTCTACCTTGGATGTTTGTTTTTTTCCCTTTCTGAGTGACATTCAAGAATCTTTCCTTGGGCCTTCCTTTTATTCAGCATTATTTTTGGGTCTATGGCATGTAGCATGGTTACTCAAGCTAGAGTCATCTTAGGAGAAGAAGGAAGAGAGGAGGAGAAGGAGGGGGAGGAGGACGAGGATGAGAACGAGGAGGAAGAACAAGAACAAGAAGTAGAACAAGGAAAACAAGAAGAAGAAGGAGAACATGAACAAGAACAAGAAGAACATGAACAAGAAGGAGGGGG
>JADRCC010139440.1:0-15928 GCA_019843855.1 Hylomyscus alleni
GGTTAAATCATATTCTGACCTTCATACACTTCATAGTGAGTGTTTTAAAGTTCCACTCTTGAAAATAGACAGATTATCCAAAATAATAAGAACAGAAATGCTGTAACTTGATGATGTCATAAAACAAATATATCAAATAGGCATTTACAGAAGGTTTTACTCCAACACATGAAAAAAAATACACCTTGTTTTTCTTACAAGCTCCATGGAACCTTCTCCAAAACTTATCACATACTAGAATCCAAAGTTTTTCTGAACAGATAGAAGAAAATTGAAATAATATCCTCCATCTTATTTGACCACTAATTAAAGCTGGATATCAACTACAACAGAAACACCAGAATGATTACAATCTCATGGAAACTGAACATCTCACTAGTGAATAAACAGTTGTCAAGATAGATATTAAGAAAAAAATAAATATTTTCAAGAATTGAGAATAAATTCACAACATAGCCAACTATATGGGACAAAAATGTAGATAGTTTTAAGAGGAACATTCACAACATTAACTTTCTACAGAAAGAAACTGGAAATATGTCCTACGAGTAACAACTGCAATCCTGAAAGCTCTAGAATAAAAGAAAGAAATCATACAAAATGTATAAAATGTCAAGAAATAATCAGACTTAAGGGTGAAATCAATAATATAGAAACAACAATAAAACAATACAAAAGCATAAATGAAACAGAGTTAGTTCTTTGAGAACATCAGTAAGAAAGACAAACCCTTAGCCAAATTAGTTAAAAGGTGGGGAAATAAATCGAAATTATCAAAATTAAACTGAATACAGGGACTTAATAACAGATACCACATGACAAGGCCAAATTGAAAAAAATAGATAATTTCCTTGATACGTATCACTGACCAAACTTAAATGAAGATATATAAGCAATGCAAATAGAGCTGTAATTCATAGTAAAATAGAGGAAATGATTAAAGCCTTAAAACAACAAACATACATTGCCCAATTTGGTTCATGAGGTCAAAATTATTCTGCTATATAAACCATATAAAAGGCCAATAAGTAAAGCATTTTAGGACAAATTTTCCTTAAAAATATGGATATAAAAATAATGAAACAACTATAAATCCAATCCAATCCAATCCAATAACATATAAAAAGATCTTACACATGATCACCTAGGCTTGACCCCAGATGTGCAGAAAAGGTTCATCAATAAGTATAATCTACCATATAAACAAACTGAAATATGAAAAGCACATGATCATATCTCTAGATGTAGTAAAGACCTTTGAGAAAAATCCAACCCCAATTCATTTTAAAAGTCTTGGAAAGATTAACAACACAAAGGACACACTTGAACATAATAAATACAGTTTACAGCAGGCCCATTGCCAACATCAAAATAAAATGAGAGAAACTCAAAACAATTTCCTTAAAATCAGATACAGCACAATTGTTGCCCAGTCTCTCCATACCTACAATATAGTCAAAGCTGGAGCAATAACACAATTCAAGTAATCAAGGTGATACAAGTTGAAAGGGAACATGTCCAAGTACCTGTATTTGTAGATGATAAGAAATCATCTTTAAGTGACCCTTAAATTACTGCAAATAAACTTCTATAGATTGTGGACATTTTAAGCAAAGAATCAGGATTCAAAATTTACTTACAAGCATCAATAGCTCTCTTCTATATAAATGGCAAATGGTCTGAGAAAGAAATCACAAAAATAACACCCATCACCGTAGCCTCAAAAATACAAAATATTATGAAGGCTACTCTAACCAAGCAAGGGAAACATGATAAAGTGAAGTATGATAAAAATATTAAGACATCAAAGAAAATTATCAGGAGATGGAAATCTCTCCCATTCTCATGGATAGTATAGGATTAATATAGTGAAATGATTATCCCACCAAAAGCATTACATAGATTGAATGTAACCCATACAAAAATGTGGACAGAATTATTCACAGTTCTTTGAAGGTCAATTTTTATCTTTATACAGGAAGGCAAATAATCCAAAAGAACTAAAACACTCCTGAATAATGAAAGAATTGCAGAAGGTATCACCATCCCTGACATCAAATCGTACTACAAACAATAGTGATAATTAGAGAGTGATATTGGGACAGGTACTAAGGTCAACAATTAATACATAGGATCTCATGAACCTGTAAAGTTCTGGACAACAAAAAACATTGTAACTCAGACATAGCAACAGCCTATAGAGTGGGAAAATATTTTACCTCCTAAACACTCAATAAAGGACTGATATTTAAAATTTACAGGAAACTTAAGAAAGTGAATATCAAGAAAACAACTAACTCCATTTAAAAACAGGGTGCAAATATAAACAGAAGTCTCAAAAAAGGAAACCCAGATGTCTGGGAAACACTTAAAGAAATTTTCAGTATCCTTGGTCATCAGGGAAATGCAAAGGACAGTTACCTTGTGATTCTAGTTTTACATCAGTCAGAATAGCTAATATCAATAAAATATGTGACAGTTCATGCTTGTGAGGGTGAAAACTGAGGAGAACACTCCTTTATTATTGGTAGGGGTAGGACAGAAAACTCATGCTGTCATTATGGAAATTGCTGTAGTGATACCTCAGGAAGATGGGGATTGATCTGCCAAATGATCTGGCTAGACCACTGTGGGGTATATAACTAAAGAATACTTCATTCTATCACAGAGACACTTACTTGTTAAACTCTGGTCTTTACTGTTCTATAAATTTGAATTAACCAAGATATTCATCAAAAGATGGAAGAAAAAATATTTATAAAAGGAAGTTTTTCTTAGGTGTTAAAAATGGAATCATGTTCCTGGTTGGTGGTTCCATCTCTGGGAGCTCTCTGAGGTCTGGATTAGTTGAGACTACTGATCTTCCTATGGAGTCACTCTCCCTTCCAGCTTCTTCAATCTTTCCCCTAATTCAAGCATAGGCTTCCTATGTCTTATCTTGACCCTTTTCTTTTTGTTTGTTTTGTTCTTATTTCTCTATTTTTTTGTTTTTGTTTTTTAGAGACAGGGTTTCTCTGTGTAGCCTTGGCTGTCCTGGAACTCACTTTGTAGACCAGGCTGGCCTCGAACTCAGAAATCCGCTTGCCTCTGCCTCCCAAGTGCTGGGATTAAAAGCATGCGCCACCACCACCCAGTTTATTTCTCTATTTTTAATCTTTTGAGTTTGTTTTGTATCATCATCATCATCATCATCATCATCATCATCATCATCATCATCATTATTTTGGCATTCCTTAGATACCAGTTTATTTTCAAACAAGAAACAGAAAGGGGGTGGGTCTGGATGGCCAGGGATATGGATAGAGAAAGGAGGAGTTGAGAGAAGGAAAATCTTAAAGAGGATATATTGAATGAGTCTCCCTAAGTACAGGAAGAAGACATTGGTAAACATGTTTTCTTCTACATTTTAGCATAGTGGTTGAAGTCTTAGGGAGAGCAATAAGACAAAAGGAAGAAAGAAAATGGATAAAAACAAGAAAAGAAGTTAAACAAGTCCTGTTAGCAGCCATTGTAGTAGTAGTAGTAGTAGTAGTAGTAGTAGTAGTAGTAGTAGTAGTAGTAATGATAATAACCGACTCAAACAATTCCACAACAATTACTTGGACCTGATAAAGGCTTCCAGAAAAGTGTTGAAATACATAACTAAAATTCACAAAACTCTAACTTTCTTAAATACCAAGGGAATGAATAAAAAGGAAAATAAACAAAACTGTTCATATATCAACAAAATTTATAATATTGAAGGAGTTCTTCAAAGTTACTCTCTAATTAAATGCTAAAAATAATTGTATCTTGGGGAATGGTCTGTAGGATCGTATTTCTGTGATCTCAATACATGCAGCAAGAGGACACGGGACCCTGTGAGCACTGAACTTTCAGCACTGTTGCTGGACCCACAGAGGCTGGTATATCAGCCATAGTCAAACCTACCAAAGATCTTTTGGACCTTCCTCAATGCCATCACCCAGCCTGCCACAGATGAATTACTTTGTAGTAGATGTGGGTCAAGTATGAAAGCTTCCAACGTGTCTTTGCTGGAGAAGACTCCCCAGTTGATCCTATACCATGTCTGTACAATTCTTCTCAGCTTGGTGAGGTATCCATTTATATTAACATGATATTATGAAGATTGTTGTTAGGACAACCCATATATATTCTTGGGAGAAGTCTAATGTGGACATGCTAAATGGCTAGCAAATGTCAACCCCTAAGCCTGACCACAGGCTTAACAAAGAAAGTAGTGTCATTTTGCTGCCTAAGCATTAACCTTGGTGTGAAAGAACAGCTTGTTGGCCCTTATAGATGAAATGTCTCCTTGTGGCTAGGGTTTCTATGCTGTAGTGTTTTAATTAAGGATGCCCCTGAAGCTTGGTCAGTGGTTTAGAATATGGAGGATATTCTTTGTGGCTTCTTCATGAGCAAATATTATATAGAGGGTATAACTCTGCTGAGTATATTCTCTTTGTGTGATTTTTTTTTAACAAACACAGGACATTTCAATGATATAGATATGAAAATATGTAGGGAAGGTAGAGATGTGACAGAGAATGAGGATATAAGTCCATATCATGTCATCAAGGGGAAGTTGGGTAGATGTAACTCGGGAAGGGTAGACTGTTTTGGCCCAAGGTTTCTTTCTGTTCCTGTTGATTCTTTCCTCCTGATTGTATCTTAGTGGTCAGAGAGTAACTGACACAAAGTCCAGAATCATTGGTCACTGGGATACAGCATGATGAACACAGGTCTTTCGAAGCTAGGTTTCATTGTAATTGCCTCATGCAAGATCACTAAGGTGACTTCTGCTAAGGAGCCCCCCATACTGAAATGGGTTGATGCAAGCTATAGAGATGCAGGTGTAGATTTAAACACTGATGGTCTCCAAGCATTCTAGCCCTCTAACTATACTTAATGCCTACTGATAACTTTTTTAAAGTCCGAAAAACTTTCTTGTTCATTCTGGGAGTTAAAAGCTGCTGGCTTAGTTCATTAATACCAGCATCCTAATGACAGATGAGTTGTTTTTTTTCTGGAGGGGAAAATGGGAAAGAGGATATTATCTGAAATGTAAATAAAGAAAATATCTAATAAAAATAAGTTTAAAAAAAGTTAAAAACCATAATTTTGTGACTAAAGTATTAGTGAAGTTTTGTATGGATAAACCCTGCTAAAATTGTATCTTCTGTTCTTGTGATAATAGTAAATCATTAGTTCTCTTTTCATGACCTTCGCTTAGTTGTTTTATAACATCTTGAAATATGATCTAAGTTGTAAATGCCTAAAATGTAATCTTCTTGGTCTTGCCTAAAGAAACAAATCCATCATTACATTTTAGGAAAGATCCCTGGTATTAATATGTTTTTCCTGTTATTATTAAATGTATGTAACAATCAGTGGGTATTAGTCCACCCTTTTGAGCAGATATATGTAGAACAATAAAGATGTGCTCTTATAGTGATGCTATACTGACAAATGGATGGTTTCTAAATTCTTAGTGATGATCCTACAAGAATTCCTAAAATTATATCAGTAATTATTAAGCTCTTTTATAATAGTACCGCTATTAATTCTTCTCTGATAATCAAAACTGCAATGAGAATTCTTCTAGTCTTCAAGAGTCATGAATTAATTGCTCCTGAGATAGCAAACAAGCATCATCCTTGAGGGTCAAAGCTTTCTCTGTCTATATCACGAGAAGCAATTAGGGCTCTAATTGGAAATGGTAATTAGCAGTAATGAGGCAGTAGTCCTCATTGTTGTGGGAATCATATCTAAAGGTATGCATAGATATGGGCAAGAGAACTGTTAAATGTGTTTAAATTTGTCTGACATTGGAATGACACTCATGCATTGAAATTAAAGCTTCAACCAAACAGTACTGAAATTTGAATAGGAGAAATTTCATCAGTTAAAGCCTCTGAATATCTTACACATTATGGCTATGCACTTTCATGGATATTTATCTATTTTGTAACATCTAGACATCAGGTTTCTTCCTCAATTTTGGTCAGAAGATGGTCCTGCAGACTGTGTGTTATTAAACACGTTCTTTACTCATTAAGTCTTACAGATTCTGATGGAGTCTGGTTTGGATTGGGTGCTGCACAGTTCCATCAACTTCGACGTCTGAGCATCTCCTGCTGTCTCTGATTAGAATGCACCCTTTTTCTGAGTTCACCACAGTCTTAGAAGCAATTTTTTAATTTTTTTTAACTTTTATTACATTATGATAAGAAAAGTTACATGATTTCAATTTATCTAAATTTGTTAACATTTAAAAACGTATTTTAAGTAATAGAATTAAATCACATTCTTGTTTACCTTTTGTACCCCAACTCCTCCCAGAGACCCTCCTTGAATACCTACAATATCTGTTTTGTCACATTCCTTAAAATTTATAAAATATTATAACAATAAAAATAAGTATTATAAAAGTTGTTTTATATAAAACAACAATCAATTTAACAGTCTTATGTAGATGCTTGTCTACAACAATAGTGAAAATATATTTTTCTCAATATAAATTTTAAATAACTCCAAAAATATTAACTGTATATTTCAAAATAATGCATCACTACTAGTATTTTCTTAAATGAACATAAATATATAAAGTCTTTTTGTTTGTTTGTTTTGTATTTAGTAAAGTTTAAAGTCTTGGGTCTTACTGTGATACAAGCCCAAAATAAGAACAAATTTTAGACATTGGATTTCATTGTAATAAGGCTGTACTTCAATGACCCTCACATCACCAAAGGATTTTACCTCCATCATAGCTAAGTTGAGAGTTGATAGCTCTGCTGCACCAAGAAATAAATTGTAGGCACAATTTTTGGATACAGACTTCCTGTTATGGTGAAAACTATTTGACTTGAGTGAGTGATTTATTCTCAGCCCACAGAGAACAAGTTACATTCATTTAAGAAATGGTGTATGTATTAAGATGGTCTATCCATGAAGTCATTCACCAACTGTTTCAATGAACAATGGTTCTGCTTGGAGGGTGGCACAGACATTAGGTGAGAGTAAGAATTTGGTTCATTAGCTGTGATAATTTGGAAAAGCATTCATCTCAGAGAAAGAATAACTTACAAAGTCCTCTTCTTCAAACTTGATACAAGAGTTACAAACATCAAGCAAAGCATTCAGTCTCACTCTTTGCTGTTCTCTTACAAGCTACCTCCCTAGTTAATCTTCTATGTTTCTTTTGGCTATATAAATACTTTTGAAATATATAAGCTGCTCTGAAAATCATAGTATAGTGTAAAAACATGAAATAAACAATACTACTAATATAGAGACTGAAATAGGAGAAGCAAGATTTCAAGACCCTTATGTTGTACACAGCCAGACACTGTCAAAAACAAACAAGCTGAAAGTGCATATGGATTGTATAATATTGGACCTATATCTCCAATTACCAAATTAGAGAGACCATTGGATGACAATCAACAAATTTCTAATTCCTGATATTTTTGGATTTCAATCGCTTAGGATATGTTGGTAATATTAATTTTCATATTTAGATATTAAGAAAAGATTCTGGATGGTTTTGCTCATTTCCTTCATCTGTTTGATTGTGTTTTTCTGTAGTTCTTTAAGGGAATTTTGTGTTTCCACTTGAAGGGCTTCTAGTTGTTTACCTGTGTTCTCCTGTATTTCTTTGAGGGTGCTAATTATGTCTTTCTTAAAGTCCTGTATCATCACCATGAGAAGTGATTTTATATCTGAATATTGCTTTTCTGGTGGGTTGGTGTGTCCAGGACTTGCTATGGTGGAAGAATTGGGTTCTGATGATTCCAAGACCTTGGTTTGTGTTGCTATTTTCTTATGCTTGCCCTCTGCCATCTGGTTATGTCTAGTGCTTCCTGCCCTTGCTAAATCTGACTGGAGCCTGTCCTTCCTGTGATCCTGGTTGTATCTCTGTGATCCTGTGATTCTGTGATCCTGTGATCCTGGGCTTGTTAGAGCACCTGGGAGTGGAGCTTCCTCTGGGTGTTGTGGGACTGGCTGCGGAATTTGTGCCCAAGGTCTGCTCAGGACACCAGCCCAGACTGATGGGAAGCAACCTGAGACACTGTCCTGGCAGAATTCCTGTGTGCCTGGTCCTGCTGGTCCCAGTTACTTCTGGTGTTGTCACAGATGTTGGTTCCTACTCACTTCTGATCCTGGGCATGTCAGAGCACCTGCGAGTGGAGCTTCCTCTGGGTGTTGTGGGACTGGCTGCTGAGCTTGCACCCAAGGTCTGCTCAGGACACCAGCCCAGACAGACTGGAAGGAACCTGAGTCACTGGGCTGGAGGAGTTCCTGTGTGCCTGGTCTCGCTGGTCCCAGTTACTTCTCCTTAGAAACAATTTTGTTGAAGTTACCTATATCTAAAAATAGACTAATAAATACATTTTTAAAATATTGCAAAATTGAGTTTTCTTCATTGAATTTCCTACTTTTTAAAAATGCAAATAATAGGTTAATAAAGAGTAATAAATGGAATTTCAAGAATATTTGTAATATTAGAGTATCCTCACAAATTTCTAGAAAAATATCCTAATCATAAACAGCATTTATCTCCTCAAGTATAACTAAAACTTATGAAAAAAACTAGCATAACAATTTTATGTCTGTTAAACACTAGAAGAAAACCAAGACTGATAGGAATGAAAATTCAGGCTTGAAGGGAAGATCTATGAATGCTATTCTAGCATGTAACTTGACCATTCATGAACTTTAGTTACATAATTCTTTAACTCCTTATTTGGAAAACGAGAAATGAATGGGAGAAGGAAAAAAAGATGTGATCAAGGACTTAAAGAATATATTGAAGTATAAAGTCAGATGAAAACTTAAATATGTGATTGATTGATTGATTGATTGATGATTAATTGATTTGGTTGATTGAATTTGCCAGACTTATTCTGAATAAATTTTCCTCTATTTTGTCGAAATTTAAACTATAGTAGAAGTATAGAGAATCTTTGTAGTTTCTCCTCAAGAAATTGTTCATGTGATTTACCCTTCTGTGTAGAAGATGTTTATAATGGAAAACTAAAACACATAGGCATTATTTCTCAAATCATTTCTCAAACCAACCAAGAATTGTGATATATCACTGTCAATCAAGAATACATAAGTGAAATGTATTCACACAGTGAAATACTTTGGTTATAAAATCAAGTGTTGATAAATGTCATAGTGTGGATGCTTTTACTTAAGTCATATGAAGAATCAAAATATAGAATGAAGTACTTTATTGTTTATTTTACATGTTGAGTATCATATTTTACTTAAATATTAGTTAATAGTTTTTATTTCAAAGCAAATTTTCCATTTTTTGCCATATTTTCAGACTTATTTCTCCATTTATGATATTTAGTTGCATAGAAATGCCATTAATTCTCATGATGGCCTATGTTTATTGTGAGTAATTTTTTGTTCTCATAATTTTACTTTGCCTTATGAACTTGTATGTTCAAAAATATGGTTAGAGAAAACTAGTTCTGGAGTCTTATTGCTATTAGTGGAAATTAAGTTGGCTATATGTGTAATCAGAGATGCAGGTACATATGTACTGTCATGGGATTGATCGGTGAGGATATAACCCTCATTTTTGAGAACCAGGCAGTCATAAAAATCAAATCACTGATAGAAATTATTTCTAATACGTTAGTTTTTCTAGAAGGGACGTACATTTGAAAAAAAAAAAACAATGAAGTACCCTGTCTAATTATGAGTTCTTTACACATGTCCCTTTTGTCATTTTACAACTCAATAACAGTAGTTCCCAAACTCTGTGGAGTTAGAATCATTATAGGGTCTTGAACAAACAGAAATACCTGGATATAATTCCCCAAAGATATGATTTAGTAGATGTGGGATACTCTTCAGAAATGTGGTTTCATAGCAATTGTGAATGATGATGTTGCTACTTACCATCCCTCATAGGAAAGAATCGCTGAGTGGATAAGCTGCCTTATATGATTAGAGGATGTGGTTTTTTGTTTGTTTTGTTTTGTTTTTGTTTTTTTGGGTTTTTTTTTTGGTTTTTGGTTTTTCAAGAGAGAGTTTTACACTATAGTCCTGGTTGTCCTAGAACTCACTCTGTAGACCAGGCTGGCCTTGAATTTAGAAATCTGCCTGTCTCTGCTTCCCAGGCGCTGGGATTAAAGGAATGTGCCACCACTGCCCAGCTCGATTTTTTTATTAGATTTTTTACTTACACTTCCAGTGTTATGCCCCTTCCCCACCAAAACTCCTCTTCTTCAAACTTGATACAAGACCTACAAATGTCAAGCAAAGCATGCAATTTCACTCTTTCTTGTTCTCTTTCCTACAAGCCACCTCCCAAGTTAATTGTCTATGTCTCCCTTGGGTATATAAATACTTTTGAAATATATAAGCTGTTCTGAAAATGATAGTATAGTGAAAAACATGAAATAAACAACACTACTGATAGAGAGGCTGAGATAGGAGAAGCAAGATTTCAAGACCCTTATGTTGTACACAGCAAGACACTGTCACAAACAAGCTGAATGTATATATAGATTGTACAATATTGGACCTATTTCTCTGATTGCCAAATTAGAGAGACCATTGGATGACAATCAATGAATTTCTAATTCCTCGTATTTTTGGATTTCAATTGCTTAGAATATGTTGATAATATTAATTTTCATATTAAGATATTAAGAAAAGGTAATTGTCACTTCCTGTTGTTTTTGTTGTAAGAGGTAGAATTAGATTTGTGTGGATTTGCCCTTACTGCTTTTAAAATTCTTTCCTTATTTAGTTCATTTGATGTTTTGATTATTATGTGATGGGAGGAATTTCTTTTCTGGTCCAGTCTATTTGGAGTTCTGTAAGCTTCTTGTATGTCCACAGGCATCTCTTTCTTTAGGTTAGGGACATTTCCTTCTATATTTTGTTAAAGATATTTACGGGCCCATTACCTTGGGAGTCTTCACTCTCTTCTATACCTATTATCCTTAGGTTTGGTCTTCTCATTGTGTCCTGGATTTCCTGGATATTTTGGGTTAGGAGCATTTTGCTTTTTGCATTTTCTTTGACTGTTGTGTCAATGTTTTCTATGGTGTCTTCTGCCCCTGAGATTCTCTCTTCTATCACTTGTATTCTGTTGGTGATGCTTGCATCTATGTCTCTTGATTTCTTTACTATGTTTTGTATCTCCAGGGTTGTCTCTCTTTCTGATTTCTTTATTGTTTCTATTTCCATTTTTAGATTCTGGATGGTTTTGCTCATTTCCTTCACCTGTTTGATTGTGTTTTCCTGTAGTTCTTTAAGGGATTTTTGTGTTTCCTCTCGAAGAGCTTCTAGCTCTTTACCTGTCTTCTTCTGTACTTCTTTGAGGGTGCTATTTATGTCTTTCTTAAGGTCCTGTATCATATTCATGATAAGTGATTTTAGATCTGAATCTTGCGTTTCCTGTGTGATAGTGTGTTCAGGATTTGCTATGGTGGGAGAATTGGGTTCTGATGATGCCAAGTAACCATAGTTTGTGTTGTTTATTTTCTTACACTTGCCTCCCACCATCTGGTTATTTCTAGTGCTTCCTGCCATTGCTAAATCTGATTGGAGTTAGTCCTTCCTATGATCCTGAATGTGTCATAACTCCTCAGAGTCAGGCTGTCTGTGATCCTGTGATTCTGGGATCCAGTGACCCTGGGCTTGTTAGAGCACCTGAGAGTTCAGCAGCCTCCTCTGGGTGTTGTGGAACTGGCTGTCAAGCCTGAGCCCAAGGTCTGCTCAGGACACCAGCCCAGAGAGATCAGAAGGAACCCAAGCAACTCTGCTGGTGGAGTTCCTGTGTACCTCGTCCTGCTGCTTCCAGGTTTTGGGACAGATGTTGGGTCCTTCTCACCTCTGATCCTGAGAGTGTCAGTGCGCCTGGGAGTGGAGGTTCCTCTGGGTATTGTGGGACTGTCTGCAGAGCTTGTGCCCAAAGTCTGCTCAGAACACCAGCCCAGAGAGACTGGGAACTTTATAAAGCTTCTTGCTATAGAGAAATTAATTGCTGGCAATTAACACACTGACATACAACAGGACAACATAAAGATACTGGAGTATTCTGGAATGCTTGGTCTAGAATGGGATGTCTTTGTCACAGGACTTCCTTCTATACTCAGGGATTTATGTGGAAGGGGGGATGGAAAGGTTGTCAGAACTCGAGATGATAAATAATTTTAAGGAAAGACCATTTTTCAGCCACAGCTGGGTTGGTATGCATATAAGCTCCAAGACACTGACCAAATACTCAGACTTAACAGAACTCAAGCAAAATGAAATTTCAACATAAAATAAAAGGATGAGTACAAGACCTTACCAGTAGTGAAGAAGCCATTTGTGCATGATAACTGTCTGGAGAGGGACAGTAAGAATTCTCTAAAGATGTGACACTGGGAATCTCACACACATTCCAAGGCATATCTCATTCTTGGGAATAGCTGTGAACACCAATGTAATATTATGTTTGCTAGTGGCTATTTTCTCTTTTCAGAGATAAAAATCAAATGGAGTAAGCAGAGTGAAGGGCATCTGGGAGACACTGAAGCTGGGGAAAATGATAAAAAATATAGACCAAAACACAACTTGCAAAACTAATTAATGGAATGATTTCTAATAATAATTCTGTTATACTCACAGACAATAGATTAGTGCAACAATCATCAGAAAGGTTTCATCCAGCATTTGACAGGAACAGATACAAAAACTCTCAGCTAAACACTAGTCAAATCTCAGGGAATCCTGCAGAAGTTCTTTTTGTGGAACTTGTGGGTGCCAGAGGGTCAGTGATACCAAAAGGAAACCTACAAAATCAACTAAGCAGTGTTGATTGGGGTTCACAGAGACTAAACAACAACCAGGGCACCTGTGTGGGTCTTACCGAGGTCCTCCGGATATATGTTATGGTTGTGTAGCTAGATATTCTTGTGGGACACCTATCCATGGGAATAGGGATGTCTCTGACATTTACTCTCCTTTTGGGACCCATTTGCCTCCCAGTAGCTTGACTCTTCCAGTCTGGATATGAGGATATGTGCCTGGTCTTATTGTGTGCTATGCCATGTTCATTTGATATTCCTTGGTGGCTTGCTCTTTTCTTAAAGGAGACTGAGGAGAGTGGATTTGAGATGGAGGAGAGGTAGGGACTAGGAAGGGAAAAGGGAGAGGAAACTGAGAAAAGAATAGGGAAATAAGAAAGAAAAAAAGAAAAAAGAAAGAAGATAAAAGAAAAGAAGATAGGAAGGAGAGAGGAAGAGAGGGAGGGAGGGAAGGAAAGAAGGAAACAAAATGAATTAAAAATAAATAGGAATTTGGCATTACTGTGTCCTGAGAAGCTTCATCCAGGAGCAGAGGAAGGTAGCTACATAGCCAAACACCAGACAGAGCCCAGGGAGTCTTGTAGAAGAATGTTGAATAGACATGAACAAATCAGAGGGGTCAAGGACACCATAAAAAGTCTCACAGAGTCAAGTAACCTGGAATCATGGGGCCTCATAGAGCCTGGACCACCAACCAGGGAACATGCCACGCAGGAGTTGGAGTTGTTTTGATACAGATGGGTAGACTCTCTACCCATCTGTAGCAAAAGTCCTGCTCGATCTTCATGTGAGTCCCCTAACAAGTAGAGCTTGTGCTGTCTCAATCTCTGTCCCCTACCATTGAATCCCCCACCACCTGGACTGCCTGCTTTGGCCACAGTGAGATAGAATGTGGTTAGCCTTGTTGGGACTAGATGTGCCAGGTAGGGTGGTACTCAAGGTAGGTCTCCCACTCTCTGAGGGTAAGAAGAGGGGGCAGTGCAGGAAGGGATTTGTAAGGTTGGATTGGGATGAGAAGAGGGAGGAGCAGTTATTGGGAGGCAATGTGAAGTAAAAAAATCCCATTCTCCTCATTGAAGGGGAGAGAATAATGGGAAGAGTGATTCGTGAGGGTGGAAAGAAAGAAGAGGAGCTGTGATCTGGATGTAGAGTGAATACATACAAAGTAAATAGAAAGTCTGAACAGTGAAATGAGCTAAACATAGCCTTCAGGGCTAACAACAATACAGTAAAAGCTGATGCCACTACTTGATTTTTTTTAAAAAAAAATTGTAAAATAATCTTTTTGACCATCATAAAATATTCTTTTCTATTTTTACTACATTTAGTAACTTCTCAGTTAGTCTTGGCTTTTATGCACATTAGGAAGAGTAGGTTAAAGGGTCCATATGTATCATATATTTCTTCCCTGACCTGAGGAAGCCAGAAAATGAAAAAACTCAATTAACAAATCAAACATTGTACCTCTTTGCCATATGATATGATACAATCAGAGAATATTAGAAAAATGTGATAGCTGTTATTTTAGATAATTTACCTCTTAATTGCTCCTCATCTCAATACTGGTGAAAACACATTTTCTTCCATCATTTGTATTAGGAAAAAGATTCAACTAAAAGCACTAGCCAAATATTTCCACAAAGGAAAAAGGAGGGGATTGTATGCCAAGGTAAGAGGAAAGACTATACATGATTAGATTTAGTGTTTAGAGCTACCTGAAGTGTAAATCCATTTAAATATGTCCTGGTGCTGGTTGGAAAACAATGTTTTATCTCTGTAATCACCAAGATGTGTCCGGAAAACTGTAAATATAGAAACTTCCAGTTGAAGCCTGTGTTACCACAATGAAGAGTGCTGGTTAACTGATGTCTTTAGATGGTAGCTCAATTTAATTTCCAAGAGAAAAGCAAAGAATTTCAAGAGATACCTAACAGCAGACCATTCACTTTTTGTTTTAGAATTTCACCTTAAACTTCACTTTCCTCTTTGAATCACTGTCTACTAATGATTCTAATGAGTTCTAGCTGTGTTCCACCCTGAAACAGGGAAACAGAATATCCAAGTGTCTGTGTTCACACAGGATCCAACCACAGTAGTGGACTAACCACAAAATAGAATGTACTGACTAAGCCAAACTAAGCAAAGTAACCAAACTCCTGATTCTAAAGTGTAGAGTAAAATACAGTTCAGCTTTACTAGACAATACAATGAGCAAGCAAAATATCAGGTATAACCTCTTGCAAAGTCTACAGTATAGGCTGTCTAATTTTCTCAGACAAGGTTAACAAAATAATGTTTCAAATTCCACAGAGGAAGCTCTCACCCATTCCAGAGATAGTCTGAGATTATATCTCAGAAAGAGCCTGAGGTAGCAGTGCCTGGAGGCTTAATCCAGTCACCAACACAGCCAATCAAACAGAGGTCAGAGTGAGGGGTGGGGCCAACTGTTTAGATATTTGGGATGTAAAGCCTGAAAGAGGTGTTGCTGGATCCAGAGACTTCAGCAACTTTGAAGAGTTGTGTCCGTGGAGTGGATTGAGGCAGCAGCAGTCACCAGAGGTGAGACCATGACCCTACCAAGGCAGAATTTGAATTGACCCTAGAGGGGAGACTTGAATCAGGCAAGATAGAAAATATATTCTGAGCCTCAGCAACCATACTACGTGTAGGTGGAGGGGAAGGAGTGGTGAAGGTGATGGAGAATCAAATATTTTTATCCCCTGGCTCCGGGTTGGTATATGATCCCATTAAAGTGCAAAACTGGGTGTGCCCACAGGGAGTAACAACAGGTGTAATGTACATCAGTAACCATCATTGTCACCCCCTAAAAACAGATTTTTCTCTTGCACATAATACCTGGGTACTTCTGCTTTTATTTGACATGTGTAGATATAGTAGTAGGGAAGTAGCAATTGGCATGTCCCTATTTAGGTTGTAGAGGAAGTGTTGCTTTAGTGATCCAGAAAGTTCTAAGTATGACTTGCCAAGAGAGGTTTTCTATTGTATTCTACCTCTACTCTTGCTCTGGCTTCTTATGACTTTTCCTTTCCTTTCCTTTCCTTTCCTTTCCTTTCCTTTCCTTTCCTTTCCTTTCCTTTCCT
>JADRCC010139494.1:0-10083 GCA_019843855.1 Hylomyscus alleni
TTTTTTTTTTTTTTTTTTTGCAATAAGAAAAGATTTTTAGCAACATAAGGTTTGTTAGTTTTTTGGTTTGGTTTTTATAAGTAAGCTGAGCTTTGTGCGGACTTAACTCTGTGATGATCCGTTTCCGTCTACCTCCCCCATTCACTTAAGCACATCAAAAACTGCTGACTCCTGAGAACTAGGGAACATTTAAAGGAAACTACTTTGTTCTTTGATTGGGAATGATGCCAAAGTCTGCATTATCTTAGGGATAAAAGATTTAATGTGATGAATGGGGAATTTGCATGGTACAAAGTCACCTACCTTTGCTTAACTTCTTATTCACTCTGGAGTCCAGAGGGCAGAATTACCAGGGCTTGGGTTTTTAGGGCAGACTTGTTTATGGTGTATAGTCATCGCAGCCATTTTTAATTCAAGTGTCAACATTGTATACGACTCTATGTCTAATGGAATAGAGTTTCACAGTTATGAAAATTTAACTCTGACCTTGAGAACCATACACTATAATGTAAGAAAGGGGAGGAGGGCAGGAATGCGAGTCTCACTCCTCAAATATCAGAGCAGTAAATAATACTGTCTAATAAGGGCTGGTGCAGGATGTAAATTAGGTGCAAAATAAATGGATAGGAGAAATTACTTTCATCTGAGTTGACCTTAAAAGGCTTTGAATTAGAGTAGGGAATCTGAAAGACCCTTGAAATGATAGAATTGTATAGATTTCAGCAAGAAGAGGAGAAGGAAGAGAATTGGAGCAGTGGGGTCATAGTATATAGAGAGGGAGGGAGAACAGTAGGAAAAATGGAATTGATAATTCACCAAAAACAGGTGAAATTCACTGAGTCTCACACTTAAAGATTTGAAGCCTCTCCTCTGCAATTTTGGCAAACAGTGTAACAGTAGAAAGTAGTAATTTAGCATGGCATAAAAACATGTACTATGTTCAGAGAAATAGGATTGAAGAACCAGCCTTGGTAGAACCAAAGAAAAGATCATCGTAAGCATAAGGCAGGAGTGGGAACAGAGTGGGATAGGAAAGAGAGACATATGCTAGGCAGTAGTTGATAGCATGTGAGAAGGAAAACGGACTTTTCACAATAAGTCCTTACATTTTTAAATTCAGATAAATCATGAACAAAGGAATACCATAAACACAAATAAGATCATCAGAGTGGTGTATTTATTTCAAGAACACAATCTTATTTTTGAACTTAACACATTCTGAATGAGTGTAAGGGTACGTGGGTGTGTGTACCATTGTACACACATATAGGTGTGTGCATGTGGATGAGAGGGGTTGTGGAGGCCAGCAGTTGAGTTTGTGTGCCTGCCTTTACCAATCTTCACTGTAGTAGTTTCTGTAACACATTCTCTCATTGTACCTGGAACTCATCAGTTCAGTTGGGCTAGCTGGCCTGACTGACCAGCAAGCCCCAGAGAGCCTCATGTCTCCAGCTCCCTAGCTCTAGAATTAGAGATTAACACAGTCATGCTTAAATTTTTACATGAATGTTTAGGATCAAAGCCAGGTCTTCGTGACTGGTTAATAAACATTACACTGGCTGAATTGCCTCAAGAATTACTTTTAAAAAAATTAATCATTTTATTCCTTTACATTTCAAATAATATCCCATTTCTCAGTTTCCCCTCCACAAATCCCCATCCCATCCTCCATCTTTCCCCTCCCCTTTGCCTCTATGGGGATGCTTCCCCACCCACTCACCCACTCCCGCCTCACTGCCCTAGCATTCCCCTACTCTGGGGCATCAAGCCTCCACAGGACCCAGGGCTTCTCCTCCCATTGGTGGCAGATTAGGCCATCCTCTGCTACATATGTAGCTGGAGCCATGGATCCCTCCAGGTGTACTCTTTGGCTTTTGGTTTAGTTCCTGGGAGCTCTGGGTGGTCTGGTTAATTGATATTGTTCTTCCTATGGGGTTGCAATCCCCTTCAGGTCTTTCAGTCCTTCCCCTAGCTCTTCCATTGGGTAGATGTTCCTTTCAGGAAGCACTCTGGAGAAAGTGTACAGTTAAGGATGAAGATGTAAGAGTCATCTGCTACAAGTAACCGTATCAGAAAAATGAGTAAAACGTGCCATGTAAGAGAAGGCATAAAAGGAGAAGAGATAACGAAGTTCTAACTCTGGGAATTCCATCTGGCTGTGGGATAATGGAAACACCAAAGACAGTTACAGGGTTTCAAATTCCTAGCTGATGAGCAGTGGGCACTGCTAGAAAAGGCAAAGAGAAACAAGGACATGACTGTTCACTGATGCAGAGAGGAAGATGCCCCTGGCGGCCTCTAAGATTCCATTTCCATACTAGAGATGGGGACAGTTTCAGGTACTAAGAAAATGAAGAGTAGTCACAGGACTCATTAAACATTCTGCATGAAAGTTGTAGAGATTAAAAAAGGGAGGGACATAAATGTATAAATTTAAAAATAAAGATAGTTATAAGAAGTGCACACATCTAAATGTGATGTGGAAAAAAAAACTGTCCAAATACAAGAAGCAATGATGTAAATACTGAACTCTAAAAGAGTTGTTGTAGTAACATAGGTGACAAAATGAATAGGCGGGGGACTGAGTTTATATAGTAAGGGAGGAGGTACCAAGGAAATCAATATATGTGTCATTTAGCTATCTTCTGATAATAAGAAAGAAAAGACTGAATTTGAGATTAAAGCTCCTTAGAGCTTTGAGATACACAAGAACCCATATTTCTTAGAGCTCGAGTAGCCATGCAAAACAAATACTGCCTGTTGACGTGTGTATTTTTCCCTAAGGAATGAGTCATTTTATACCTATAAATGGATTTCTGAAGTCACTTATAGATTAGACTTTTGACTCAGACTTATGACATGCGCTACATGTTTTATTCATACACTACATTTCTTATTGGTGTACTATTTCACAAATACTTTAGATGTGTACTCATTGTATAAAAATTAATGGGAAAACATATTCCCCTGGATTATTTAATTGAAAGTTTCACATCTGAGCTTTACCTTTCCCAGGCACTTAAATTTTAAATTGATTCCTGGATTTATAAGCAAAATCTGCTGCTAACCTCTTTCCTCTCTCCCAGTGTTGTAGGTCACAAGTTCAAAATGAGATATAAGGAAATTTGTTTTTTTAAAAACCAACTTTACAATGACAAAGTGTATCTGGTTGAATAATGTTCCTATTCTGTATATTAATTTAATTTACAATAGCTTTATACAGTAAAAATGCTCATAGGATAAGGCAGGTGGGGCAGAATTATGCACCAGTACTGGAAGTCCAGGCAGAAGAATTTGGAATTATTTGGGTTGTTCTGACATAAGATGTATAAAATACCCTGAGCATAGAGTTGTGTTCTGGTGGGAATTCTATTTCTCAACCATAATTAGAACAAGAGACCGTGAAATTAGGTTAAGCTAGACAGATTCAGATTTGACTATATAAGGGATATTTTTTGGAGAAAATTATTGAGATCACCATTTTGTTAGGGGAAAAATGACAGGGTTAATAATAATTTGCTTGGGAAGCAGTTTAACCACATCTATGCTCATAGGAGGGGGAGGAACTGTCTGGCATCTTCTGAAACTTTACAAAATTTGCTGTGATGTGGAAAAAAATGTGTATCCTGCATCTCTAGACTTTTAAGCATTGAATAATTATTTATATATATATATATAATTTACTTATAAATATAATTATATATATATATGATATTTGTGTGTATGTGTGTGTATTCTAATTATGTTTGGGATATAGAATTCCCAATAGAAAGCATGTGTGTGTGTGTGTGTGTGTGTGTGTGTAAAAATAACCAAATCAGTTGTGTAAGTAAAAAATATTTTAATACTACACATAAATCTGTCACTGTCACAACTTTTCTATCAGTTTAAAACATATTACATTTAGAATATGAATGATATTTTAAGTCACTGACAGTAAATATGGAAATTACAATCAAAGAATAAATCATTACCTTATCCTTTACGTAGTTATATTCAGTTGACCTGAAGATATTATAAAATAAGATCTTTGATAGACTTACATTCATTTCTCAAATATAGTCACCAAATTTTTCTGTTCAATTCATAAATACCTTTCATCACTTTTGTTTAGCTATACATTTTAGAAATCAAGTAACTAATTCTTGTCTAACTCCAGCAGGATTAGGATTGATGTTCTTTTCTCTGAGAGCTGTAGTTATGCCGAGATCAATTTTAATCTCCCTCCACCCATATTTCCATGGAGACATTTCTCTCTGGAGATCTCTTTTCCAAATTATACTTTACTATTCCTTTATTACAGAGTCTAGCTTCTGATGCATTCATTTCTCTCTGCTTACATTTTCTTTTCTTTTCGTTGTATGCTATTTTGCAAATGCTAGATAAACCAGAACAAAACTGTACCTCTGAAGTGGCTTCAGCTTTTTTCTTGTTTATCTGATTTTCCAATTCACATAATTAGAAGACACTGGGGGTAAGAGAAGTTCATTTGTTTGCTGTTGGTGTGAGCAATTTGCAGCCCACTCTGGGGACCTAAGCTAACTTTACAGTTCAGGAGGTATTGTTTTCTTTCACAATCCATGTGCAATCTATTTCAAACACAATTTGAAAATTATGTACATATGTACATGTGTGTGTATGTGTGTGTGTGTGTCTATTGTTAGATTCACAACAGAAAAGACTCTTCAGTGGAGGTAAGAGGTGGGTAGGAGCTTAAGTAGCTCTTGGCTATAAAGAAAATCAACTTGAGTATTCTCGTTTAAGGAACATCAAACCTTGGGGGATTTCATTTAATTATATTCTCTAAGCATGTTTATTTTTACTACCATTTCTTTGAGGTGGTACCCTGGGTATGGATTTGTTGCTGTAACTGTGTGAGTCATAGGACCACACACTAAAATTACATCCAGTCCCTTCTCCTCTGAGAAACTCAACTCTTGGTTTCTTTGAAAATTCAAATGTCCTCACCACACTGGCCCATGTTCCCACCTGGGAATCTGTGGGAGGATTCTGGCTACCATCTGCAGAGGGCCCTCCCATTCTCCACAATCCCCCTTGGTCATCTCCACAGCTGCCTCCTCGATTTTTGATGCTGTTATAGGTATTTATACTTTGGATCCTTGATTGAGAACAGAGCCTTTCCTCCAAAATGTACATACACTAAAACAGAAACAAATAGCTGCTCATAAATCTTTATCTCCCCTTGTAATTTTATAGCAACAGTTTACTCTGTAGTTCTGGGTCTTCCATCACTCTCCCTTAGTGACATGAGCCCTAATCTTGAAAAAGTACACTTCTTCCAAAAGCCAGTAGGTTCAACAGAGTCAAGAAAATTTGTAGATTGGTAGAAATGATCTGTAGAACAGATCATTTCTGTTCTGGCCTATGTCCTTGATAAAGAAAATAAATGTATATATTATAAAATGTAAAGGAAGACTTTTGTTAGCATTTACTAATTGCAGGAAATAACGAGCATCATTGATATTTTAGGCATATACCCAATGTACTTTGACTATAGTCAAAGCTATGCTCTTTCTCCTCTGACTCCTCTAGATTCCGAATAGGAGAGTAATATGTGATACTATCATTATAATCTGGCTTATTTAACTTAACCCAATGATCCTTAGTTCTGTCCAGTTTTGCTGCAAACATAATTCTGGCTTTCCCTATGACTAAGTAATATGTCACTGTGTATCTTGGCTATGTTTTCTTTATCCAAGAGTCCACTGGTGAACATTAAGGCTGATTTCATAGTTTAGCAAGCTCTCTGAAAGGGAACATGGTTTCCACATGGTGTGCTGATTGTAATGAAAGAAAGTCTTTATTTAAGGCCATTGTGATGGGTGTCAAGACTATTGTAATGTAGAAGAGAGAGGGAGGACTCAACTCAAATTTCACAGACATTCAAGGATTTCTTGCAGCATGGTTCCTGAAGTCATTTCCCAACATAAAGCAGTTTTGCCATACTGAATCATTATGCTGAAGGAATGGAAGAAACAGGTGTGCAAAAGGTGACTTTCTGGCACTTTCTTGGGTTTATCCAATTTTAATATGAGTGGAACCTTCCCTATCAGAGGACAGTGGATGCCCAGTCTCTAAAGAGGAAGCAATATGGTGGAGAATCTGGACACAGAGGCCTTGTAATGCTTCCACTACCACAGACTGTTGTATTTGGTGCAAATCCCCCTTTTCTGTCTTACTTTCCATTTTTCACACTTCATAAAATCTACCATTAAAAACACTGTAGTTATAACTGTCACATAAAGCATGGGCCAAATTACTGTACATAGATTTATTTTTGGTTAATTTACCTTGTCTTGCCTATCAGCATCCTACTAGTAAACCAGTATCACTGTATCCCTAGTAGTGAGTCAAGATAGCTAAAAGGGAAAGATAGCCTTCTCCTCCTACAGTAGCTAGGGGAGTAGGGTGGGAGTGGGTGGGAGATCATTAGAAAACTTCAAGGCCAGAGAACTCCTGCATCTGACTTTCATGGGAGTTTTGCTGCAAGCAGTTCAGATGATCAGGTACCTAACAAAAGAGCAGGAAAGGAAATCAGATACTGAAGGTGATCAGATGGAAGGGCTATCAGACTGCATGGCTTCCTACTGTGTGGATTCATCAACTGGAGTGGGCAGACAAACAATAACAGGGAAGTATGAGACTTAGTCCGAAGATAGCTTTGGGGAGCCTATTGAAAGTTTTGTCTGAGATAGTCTTCATCATCCTGGATGACTGTTTTTCCACACTGAGCTGTGAAAGTTCTTGCTTCTTGGGCAATCTCAGAATCAAATATTTGTCTTTTCTTAAGTGCATAGAAATAATAGTCTTGATATGTCCTATAAGAGAAAGGAGAGCTACTTTTTAAAGGAAAGGTTAAAATTGTATGTTATGTACACTGTTTAATCCTTTGCCTGCATACAACTGTTATTTCCTTTGACATTAATCTAGAAAATTACTGCCATGAAGAAAAGCTGTAGTAAGGAGCTAAGAGATGGCTCAGTCAAAAAATTCCCTACACCACTAGCACTAAGATCTGAGTTTAACTCCGCAGAACTCAGTTAGCTTATGGTGGGATATACCAGCACTCCAGAGTCTGTGAAGTAGGGGCAGACAAATGACAAATGACTCAAGTTCACTAACCATTCCAATCTAGTTGAACTCAGGACCTGTAGGTTCAGAGAAAGTTCCTGACTCAAAACATAAAGATGGAGGTTCATTGAGGAAAGATACTCGAACATACATACTGACTTCCACATGCATGTAAATCATGTGCACACAATCATACATTGATACTTTCAAGTACTTATACCAAACATCACACACACACACACACACACACACACACACACACACACACACACACGCATATCCACAAAAGAAAAGAAAAATGTTGTCAGGTAGTTACGTATTATTTATATCACAAAGTTAAAACTACTACAGGGAATTCAGCTTTTTTGTCATTGAATATCTGCGTTTGAACAGCTCTTATTATTCCTATGGGGTTTTCATCTCTAGTTTGTGAGTGTGTCACTTTCTTAAGTGATATTTACTAAAATAGCTCCTAGGAATGCAGCTTTACCACATGTGTGCATTTCCGTTTTGAAGCATAAATGGCAAGTTAAAAAGAGCAAATGTGGTGCCATTAACGATCCTGTGACAAGAAAGAATTTGAAATGGTCTCCTGATCACTAAATTGCTTTCATTCGAAAATAACTTGCTGAGTTTAGTAATGCGGAATTTTAGAAGAGGAGCAATTTTGAAAAGATGGGTTACAGTGGTTTACCAGATGATAGGTATGAGCCACTCTCAATAATTCATAAATATAAGACATTAATTGCTAAATCGGATGGGGAGACAGTGAGCATTGCTTTTGCAATTGTGATGTAGCAGACCTTAGCAAGTTCTAGGAGCCATAGATGTACAAGAATTCTCTTTTTTGGCAGTTTTAAGTTACTCTGCCCTGGCAGCTGAAGACACGAAGCATGTAAGAGATAGATGGATTGTCTTTATGAAATCTTTTCTTGTTCTAGTTTGTTTTTCATTTCATTAATTTAATGCAAAAATTAATTTCATATTAATTTAATATGAAAGTGAGTATCTGAAATCCTTGCCTGATACTAATGTTATTACCTTTGAGAAAAATTATTTCATATATTTAGTACATTTAACACTATGTATTCAAAGGGAAGGGTTGTTTCTCTCTTTAACAGTATTGAATTGTTTACGTTTAAGTATCAACTATTATAATTACCTGCAACCCTTTCTTTTTTTTCCCCTTATCCTGAGCTCTTTATTTTAACCACATGTTAAAAATCAAAATTACAATAGTATATACTCCCTCATAACCAGTGATACTTCTGTACTTTGATGGATATAGTTTTACTCGATACCAGAAATAATAAAAATTATATGTGAAAGGCATTAATACATATATAGTAAAGGACCGAAGCATGTTTTCTAGTGAATTTGTATGGCTCAACTGCCTTAGGCAACAAACCTGCGAAACATGGCTATTTTATTTTATAAACTTTCTCATGAGAAAAGAGATTTATACTTAGAATTTCTAATTTCCCACCTGTATTGAGTTGTCCTTCCTTGGGCGTCTCTCTCGTTTCTTTGTATAGTTTTCTCAAGATAGCCTTGGGAATGGCAAATTCCTTGGGTCTTGAAGAAGGAATGGCTTTGCTACCCAAACAGGATTGTACTCTTTAATCAGTCTAGGAAATCTTTACAAGAAACATATGCTTCTGCTGAGTGCTTCCTTCATCGCATAATAGGACATTATCATTTTATTTTCCAGTATGCTAATTGGCACCATAACTCCCAAACATTTCCTATATCTAGGGAACACTTATGAAGAACAGATGATGGATTATAACCCTGCACAGTGCAACACCATATCATTGCTTTAAACGTGTTATCATTGCATCTGAGTTCGTCTAAACCATGAACACCAAATGATGAAAAAGAGGAGAACATTCACCTAAACAAGAACAAAAGACATTGCAAGCTGAGCATGAGAGCGTAGGGCTGGTATCTCCTCACCCAGGAAGCTGAGCAGGTAAATTGTAACTTGAAGGCCAGCTACTCTTTATAGCCACACCCTGATTCAAAACCAGAAAAGAAAAAGTTTTTTAATCCCAGAATTGTAGATCTCTATTTCTGTGTACATTATGAATTATTACATAGAAGAAAATATGAGTATGTTGGACAACAGAAAGTTAACAGTATTTTTTCATTAATAAATTTCAAACCAGGGATAATAGCACAAATCTAATGCCTAGAGAGGCAGAGGCAGGGGAAGCTATGACTTCAAGGCCAGACAGAGATATATAGTGAGCTCCTATCTCAAAAATAAAATAAAATAAAATAAAATAAAAACAACATCTGTGCTGATCAAGGATTAAACTTTCAGTTCTCAGTAATGTGATGTTGTGTATATCTGGAGTTCAAGGGCAGTCTGAGCTATATGAGCATAGTGAGTTTCAGGCCAGCACAGACTACAGGCAGAATCTTGTAAAATTATCTTAAAAATGTATATGCCCCATTTTTTTATATATGGGAAAAATGGGGCAGGCTAATTTGCCTGGTGGTCCTACAAGAAAAACCAGCATGAAAATCTAGATAATCGGGTCTGTCTGGGCCGTATGGTGCTCTGAGCAGACCTTGGGCAGTCCCACAAACTCTGCAGGCAGTCCCACAACACCCAGAGGAAGCTCCACTCTAACATGCCCAGGATAAGAGGTGAGGAGGACACAACAACTGTCCCATCACCAGGAGTAACTAGGACCAGCAAGACTCAGGCACACAGGAGCTCCACCAGCCCAGTGGCCCTGGTTCCTTTCAGTCTATCTGCGCCAGTGTCCTGAGCAAACCTTGGGCGCAAACTCCACAGCCAGTCCCACAACACCCAGAGGAAGTTCCACTCCCAGGCACTCTAACAAGCCCAGGATCACAGGATCACAGAGACAGCCTGATTCTGAGGAGTTCTGACACAACCAGGATTACAGGAAGGACAGGCTCCAGTCAGATTTAACAAGGGCAGGTAGCACTAGAGATAACCAAATTGGGGGGGGGGGG
>JADRCC010139496.1:0-12201 GCA_019843855.1 Hylomyscus alleni
AAAAAAAAAAAAAAACAATACACATAGAATAGACATTTCAAAAAGAAATTAATTTCCTATTTCCTTTTTAAAACTTGAGTTTACTAGACATCTTAGGGGCAGAAGTTATTACAAAACTAACCTGTGAAACCATGTAGAGAAGAACCCAGACTTGTTTCACAGAACAGAGCACTTGAGGTGCCTATATGTGGGATATGCTGGGCTTCCTTGTCTGGCCTCAGTAGGAGAGGAAGAACCTAACCTCACAGAGACTTAAAGTGCCAGGCTTGGCAATACCCAGGGTGACTTCCACCTTCTCAGAGGAGAAGAGGAGCAGGTATGGGGGAATGATTATGGAAAGGGGTGACCAGAAGTGGGGCAGTGATTGGGTTATAAAGTGAATAGGTAAAAAAAAAAAAAAAAGAAGTTTAATTATAAAAAAAAAAATCCCCACACCAGGGAATCTATGGTTAGAGAAAACTCTCTCCCTCTCCTAGCAGCTATCAATCGTCAGTAACTTTACAGCAAATGGTAAGATATAATGCCCCAATTTTATCTCCATGCTAGAATATTGTCTAGCTTTAGTATGCATTCAATACATGATGTTATTATCATACAGCTGTATATATGATATATCATAGTATAATACAGTCAAAAGCTATAGTACTGTTGGCCACCCTCCAGAATTTGATAGTAGTACTGTACTGACTGGTTTTGTGTGCCAACTTGACACAGGCTGGAGTTATCACAGAGAAGAGAGCTTCAGTTGGGGAAGTGACTCCATGAGACCCAGCTGTGGGGTATTTTCTCAATTAGTGATCAAAGGGGGTAGGGCCCTTTGTGGGTGGTGCCATCCCTGGGCTGAAAGTCTTGGTTTCTATAAGAGAGCAGGCTGAGCAAGCCAGGGGAAGCAAGCCAGTAAAGAACATTTCTTCATGGCCCCCTTTTCAGCTCCTGCTTCCTGACCTGCTTGCGTTCCAGTTCTGACTTCCTCTGGTGATCAACAGCAATGTGGAAGTAAGCTAAATAAACCCTTTCCTCCCCAACTTGCTTCTTGGTCATGATGTTTGTGCAGGAATAGAAACCCCGACTAAGACAAGTACCCTATTGCTGCAGTATGACTCACATACTTGAGACATAGAACATGAAGCAATCTGGCTGAAGGGGCCTAGAAACTGCAGCCATATTTGTGGTAGGTTCTCAAAATATAGTTAGGAAAGCATGCAAGTTTAATCTGTGGCTATAAAAATTTAGTGAATTGAATTTACAAATACTTTAATTTTTCTTCCTATTTTGAATTAGATTCTTCTTTTTCCTTGTCACTCAACCTAGTACTGTAACGAAGAATGAAAAATGAGTTTGGGAAAATCATACAGACAAATACAAAAAGTGATGTAAGATGATTTAACAAATGCATGCAACAAATCAAGCCAACAGTTTGAAAGATACTCTGCTACCTGCAGTTACATCCATGTCTCTTTCTGCAGCAGTGATTTGAAAGTAAGTGATGCAGTTGTATATCAATGGGAGCATCTAGCAGTGAGGAAGAGGAGAGTGGTTTCGTTGTTGTTGGGGAAGTGAATCACTTCTCTTTTGAAGTTTGTTTAGTAGCATTGGCTGTTTGAGCTGACGTGATCAAATGGACACAGCCAATTCTCCACATGTTGATTTTTTTTGACACTGCAGTAATTCAAACCCAATGCACATACAGAGTCTATTTATCTTGAATGACATACTCTGAAGCTGTTATTTGTAGAAATGTATCTGAGCACACTATTCCAATTTCCTCTGCTCCTAAGGCTAAATCTTTCTGTTCTGAGATGATCAAAATGATGCATGTGTTGTGTGGGTGTTGCTTCCTCTAGGTTAAAGCACACTGTGTGATGTCAAAGATATTAATGAATGCACTCTTCACTCCCTTAAAGCTCCTCCCCCTGGCCTCTTAGTAATTCTCTGACTCCCTTTGGTATTCCAAATGAAGCACACATATCTTCAAGATTCAGAGTTAGTATCTACGGATGAGAGAAATCCTGAATGCACTGGTATAATGGATCAAAAGAGAATAATGGAACAGGGATAATTAAAATGGGGTTGGGTTGTCAAGGCTACGGTAGATGAAGGAGAATGAAGAGAGATTAATGATACTAAAGATTTTTCCAAAAAAGTCATATACAAACTTCCAAATACTTATATACATATAAATAGCTAAATAAAAATAGTTCTTAAAATGGAGTTAACCTATAACCGGCAAAAGTTCTCCTTCTAGATTACAGAGACTAAGACAATGCTTGGTGCCAGGAATGGGTTGTCTTTTTTAGTTTTGTTGGTCAATGATATTTCCATAGACTACTCTTTACAGACTATTGGCTACTCTCCAGAACTTAATAGTAGTTCCCTATTGCTGCAGACATCAAAATATTTGAGTCATGGAACATGAAGCAATCTGGCTGATATGGACCTGGAAGCTGTACCACATTGGTGGTTGATTCATTAGCAAAATAGAACAGCATGGGCAAAATCTATGAAGACTCAATCTAGACAAACTTTCAGCATAGAGATGAAATTGAGGCATTAAATTTTGCCATTTATTATGAAGTTATTGACAATTGTTAGCTTCTGGGAGAGGGAGAAAGTTTTCTCTAAGCAGAGATCACCAGGTGAGTATACCATGCTCTTTTGGAAGACCATATGTTAGAGAATATTTGGGCATTATAAATTGATCTTGATGAGTTAAAAAGAAAGATAGAAAGATAGGTGTGTGTGCAAGAAGGGATGGGTACTAGAAGGATTAGAGGGCAGCAAGTATGATAAAATATTTTACAAAACTCTCAAAGTAATATTTTAAAAAATAAAACCAAAGATCTTGATGAATTTATACGTTATGAATCTGTAATCCAATTTAACATACATATGCCATGAGAATTTTATTGGGCCTTTTTAAGAAGTGGAGAATAATATATCATGAATGTTCAGTCCATGTTTATTCCACCTACCCACACTTAAGCACTTCACTTGTAACCTCTGTTATGGAGCTCTATGACTAAGCACTTTATTTGGAAACATATGGACTGGTGAATCAATAAATACTAGGTATGAAAGATGAACTGTAGTTCTTAGATGAATGAGACATTCATCTAGAAGAATGAAATTATGCTTCTTTCAAAACATTTTTACCTATCTTCAGTCATCAAATGAACCTTTGAAAATGATGTAACAAAAGCAGACCCAGTTTGCCAAGGGAGATAATTGCTAACTCTAAGGACTAAGTTTTCTACTTTCCTCTATTGGTATGATATAAACCACCTCTTTCATATCCCTTGTCTTGTTCCTGAGTCTTTATTGTCTCTCATATTTAATTCTGAATTTTTGATTGTTGATCTTTGGAATAATAGTACATATTTTCTTTTCCCCTCTTTCTTTTCTTCTTTCTTTCCCCCCTTCCCCTTTTCTTTCTCTCCTGTGAATATAACTCAAGGCTAAACATATAATAAACATGTAATCTACCACTAAGTGGCATGCCAAAATTTTAATTGTGTTTCTTTAGAGTATACCTTGCTAAGAGTTATAGTTACCATGAGCACTCATGTATTTGTCACCCATCTTGGTGATATCGGAAAAAGAAGAAATAAATTAGAGAAGTCTAATAAGTCAGACCCCAATGTTTGGGAGATTTTTAGGAGATGCAATCATTTACAGAGAAAAGTAGTTTTGTGTGTGAGTTCTACAGAATGGCAAGGGTCTATGGAAAGTGCTTATATTAATTAATTCTGTTCCTACATTGTTCTAGATAACTCCAACTCCAGCGTTAGACACACAGCCTTCTAAGATACAGGACTTGGAACTATGAACTTGCAGGATGAATGTTTTTCTTGTTCATTCACCAACAGTACCCCACATATATTCAACATGAGTATACATTAGACATCTGTTTTTCTGATGTTGAGGATGGGAAGTTTCACATCTTCTCGTGTCTTCTTCTTTGATCAATGCTAAACAGTTTATATTGTCTTGATTACATGTAATCCATGTTAATTATTTTACTCTTTGAGACAATTGTAAATAGGATTGTTTCCCTGATTTCTTTATCAGTATTCTTGTCATTAGTGTATAGGAAAGCTACCAGGTCTTCTATATTAATTTTATATCCTGATGATTTGCTGGAAGGATTTGTCACATCTGTAAATTGTCTGGTGGATTCTTTTGATTGGAACCATGTTATCTACAAATAAAGATTCTTTTATTCCTTCCCAATTTGTACTCCCTTTATCATCTTTCTTGTCTCATTGTTTTAACTAAAGCTATAAGTGTTGAGGTTTGATCTGTTGCTATGTACTGTAATACTAAATACTGTCCCCCAAGGCCTGATTGCCCCCAGGCTTATATCCTGATATATACAAAGTGATGCTATGTAATCTTGCCTTGCAAGTTATCCCTGATTGGGCACTAAAGATGCCTACAGTTTATAAGCTGAGTAGAAGAGAAGTAAGGTGGGGTTTTTGGATCCTGGGCTTTGGGTCTGAGAACAGACTATAAGGGGAGGGCAGAGAGGTAGAGAGAGGTGAAGATATCATAGTGCAGGTGATTCCTGAGAACATGGCAATGAGGGCTAGCCAGTAGTAGCAGGAGCTGCCCAGATGGAACATGACAAGTAATATCTTGGGGATGTTAACAAGGAAGTAACAAAATAGCATAGAGTATTGCTATCTGTCCAGCTCTATTGCTGTTAAGGTTTATTATAAATATAAGTGTTTTCTTTCTTTAATTTGGGAACTAAGTGATTTAAAGTGGGGTAACCCCCCCAAATAATATTTACTAAAACATTTTGGTATCTAAAAGAAACCTCATTAAAATTCATCACAAGTACTATATTAAAAGGAATAGAAAGCAGAGACATGTTTCTTGTTCCTAATTTTGATGGAAATGAGATTTTATTTATTTATGACATTTTCATAGACATATATATATCCTTTATTATTTATATTTATATATTATATTATATTATATTAAGGTTTGTTTCCTGTATACCAAACTGTTCCAGAGCTTCTTATTGGATTTTGTCAATAGGCTTTTCTGTATGTATTAAGAAGGTCATGTGATTCCTGCCCTTGAGCCCATTTTTGTGATTGATTTCATGTTTACTTTTTGTATCTGTAGCTCTGGAATGAAGCTTGCTATTGTGGGGGAATACTTATGCATATGTGCTTTGCATTGAATAGGCTTTGCATATATTTTGTATTTCTATCATACAAAAATTATTTTATGTAACTAAGTATGATTATAAACTTCCTCTATTTTTCTCAGTCACCCCACTCCCATATTTTTCTAGTACTTATCCTTCCTGACTTTTATGTAAGTCTATATTGTGCCCATATTTACAGGAGCCATCCTCTGGAGCATGTTAAACCTACTAGTGACCACAACCTGGAGAATTATTTCATCTTTGTCCATCAGATGTATTGGTCTGTAGTGTTTATTTGTGTATGTGTGCATCTATATTTACTTGTTATAACTATTAATGGAATGGTGGCCTTCCTGAAAGAACACAGAAGCATTTTTCCTTGTAATATTTTCAGACAATATAAGAAGTAAAAGATTTTTAGTTCTTTCTTAAAGATATGGTAAAATACAGTAGTAAATGCATTTGGACCTGATTCTTTTAGTTCAAGAAGACTTTATTGGTTATTTTATAATACCCCACAATGCTAATAAATGAGCAAATGGATATATCAAATGATTGGTGTTGATATAGAAGATACATAAATGCAAAGAGATGAAGGCTCAAACCTAGTTGAGGAATTTAAAGAATACTTATAAAAAAATCCAATGTTCAAATTACACATTGAAATGATAGTCAAATCTATGATAAGATACAATCATGGACAAAACACATGATGCTTTAAATTTGCAAACTTCCTCAACCTATTAAAATAGGAAATAAGCAAAAATGTAATTATATTAAAATGTGTCTGTAAATAAATTAAATTCTTTTGTGTGTATTAATAATAAATGTTCTCCATTAAAAGTACATCTATAAGGTGAGTTGCCTGTGGTGCCCTTAGCCCCATTGTCTAGCTCTGGGTTTCCTCTTCAGTCCAAAGGAGCACTGTTGGCCCCAGGAGCATTCTGCCTCCATGGAGAAATATTTGGTGTGTATGGGGGTGCAAAGTAATCAGCTTGGAACCCTGCCCAACCAATCGCATCCCAGTGGGATCTGCCTGCTATCCCAGTTGGATCCAACTGGGGCACAGACTGTAGAGTAGGGTCTGCTTGAGGCATAGCTAGCAGATCAGGTACACTGTTCTCCATTGCCTGACCCATGGTTCCCTCCACCTTTCTAAGAAGTCCTGCTGTCATCAGGATCATCCAGCTAACACCAGAGTAAACCAAATGGTTAAAGGACAATATAAGAACATAAAAAAGCAATACCCAGGACAATATAGTACCAGCAGAGTGCAGCCATCCTGTTACACCAAACCATGGATATATAAATGAAAGTGAAGCACAAGCCGAGGATCTTAAAGCCAGTAGAGGCCTCTAAAGAGGACATGAATATATTCCATAAGGAAATAGAAAAAAATCATGTTCAAAACATGTAGAGACATTAAAAGAGGAAGCAAATAAATATAAAGAAATACAGGAAAATACAATAAAACAGGTGAAGGATATGAATACAACTGCTCAAGTCCCTAAAAGGAAAATAGAAGCAATAAAGAAAAAACTGAGGAAATACTGTAAATTAAAGACCTAGGAAAGAGAACAGAAATTTCAGATGTAAGCATTACCATCATAATACAGAAGACAGAAGAGAGACTCTAAGTTGTAGAAGATGAAATAGAAAAAAATCAATATATCAGTCAAAGAAAATTCACAAATCTGAGAAATTCATGACACAAAACATCTAGTAAATTTGGGATACTATGAAAAGACGAAACTAAAAACATTAGAGTAGAAGACCAGCTCAAAGATCCAGAAACATCTTCAACAAAAGCATACAAGAAAATTTCCCTAAACTAAAGGAAGAAATGCTTATAAATGTGCAAGAAGCTGATAGAACATGGAACAGAATGGACTGGAAAAGAAAATCCTACCAAAACACAGTAATCAAAACAATAATATGCAGAAAAAAGAAAGAATTTTACAAGCATCAAGAGAAAAAGGCCAAGTAACAGAATTACACCCAATTTCTCAACTGAGACCCAAAAACCTAGAAGCACCTGAGAAGAAGCTTTTCATACCCTAAGAGACCACAGATGTCAGCTCAGACTTCTTGCTTATACCAAGCAAAACATTCAATCACCAAAGACAAAGAAACCAAGATATTCCATGACAAAACCAAATTTGAACAATAACTTTCAATAATCCAGGCCTTCAGAAGACAGTATAAGGAAAACTCTAACCCAATGAGGCTGACTACACTCAAAAAAGTACCAAAAAAATAATTTCATACCATTAAAACCAATAGAAGTGAAATACACACACATACACACACACACACACACACACACACACACACACACACACACACACAACCACCACAAACATCAAAATAACAGAAAATAACAATCATTGGTCATTAATATCTCTCAGCATTAATGAACTAAATTACCTAGTAAAAAGACAAAGGCTAACAGAGTGGATGTGTAAACAGGATGCAACATTTTGCTGTGTACAAGAAACATATCTCAACATCAAATATAGTCACTGTCTCAGTATAAAGGGCTGGAAAAGGGTTTCCAAGCAAACAGACCCATGAAAAAAGCTTGAGTAGCCCTTCTAATCTCTAATAAAATAGATGTTCATTTGAATTAGAAAACAATCAAAAACAAAAAGAAAAGGAAACAAACAAACAAAAAAAAAACCAGGGAAAATACTTAATACTCATTAAAAGAAAAATCCGCCAAGAAGATGCCTCAGTTCTGAACATGCCACAAATGCAAGGGACAAATTCACAAAAGAAAGATTACTAAAGCTTAAATTACATATCAAACTCCACTTATTTGTAGTAGGAGATCTCAACAGCCAACTCTTAACAATGGACAGGACATGGGGACAGAATCTAAATAATGAAATAAAGCTAATATTGGTTACTATTCAAATGGACCTATCAGATATGTATAGAACATTTTACCCAAAAACAAAAGAATATACCTTCTTCTCAGCACCTCACAGAATCAGCTCCAAAATTGATGTATGTAGTTTTATACCGGGGTCTTCTAGTCTATTCTGTTTGCCATTTTGTCTATTTTTGTGCTCCCATCATATAGTTTTTGATACTATGGTTCTAAAGAACATTTGAGAACAGGTATTGTGTAATTCCAACTTGTCCTTTCTTCTCAGAATTGTTAAGAAACAATACCAAAGAGATATTTACATATCTTTTTATTATTGAACTAGTCACAAAGTTAGGAATTAGAGCTAGCCTGAATGTCTACTGATAGGCTGATAAACACTTTAATGAAAGTAGCAGGGAACTAAATTAAGACTTAATAATCAGTGGCCTTCTCATATACAAATGACAAACACGCTGAGAAAGAAATCAATTAAACAGTACTTTTCATAACAGTTTCAAAAATATCTTGGGATAACTCTAAGCAATTGAAAGACTTGCATGAATTGAAGAAGAAAAGAATTGAAGAAGACACTGATACCTGAAGATAGAAAGGTCCCCCATTGTTATAGTTTGTAATATAAATATTATGAAAATAACCATTCTACCAAAGAAATCACCTACAGGTTCAATGAAAGCACCATCAAATATAAGTCTTCATGGAAATAGGAAAAAAATTCAGCTTCATGTAGAAACACATATGCACACACAAACAGACACACAAACATGTATGCACAAACACATAAAATAAAACAATCATAAAAAACAAACAAACAAACAAACAAACAACAACAACAACAAAAACTACTGGAGATATGACCATCATTGACCTGAAATTGGATTACCAAGCTGTAGTAATAAAGCTAGCATGTTATTGGCAAAAACCATATACACTGATAATGGAATAGAAGTGAAGACCAAGATATAACTCCACACATGTAAGGATATCTGATTTTTTAAAAAGGAGCCAATAATAAGCACTGGAGAATAATGAGCTTGTCAAATATGAATGTATACACAGCTGCATGTAAAAGAATCCTAATAACTCCACAATTATTGCCCTGCACAAAACTCAACCTCAAATGGATCAAGGACCTCAATGTAAAACCACATACATTAAATGTGATACACCAAAAATAAGAAATAAGCTTGAATTCATTGACACAGGAAAGAAATTTCTGAACAGAATCTGAGTAGTTCTAGTATAAGACCAACCTTAACAAATGAACCTCATGAAGCTAAAACCTTCTGTATAGCAAAGTACACTATCCTTCATGCATATAGTTACTCTAAAGAACAGAAAAATTCTTCACAAATTATACATCTGAGTGAAGGTTTGTATCTCAAACTATAAATAAAAATACAAACTTTTACAAAACTGTAAATACCAGTAATACTGAACATCAAGAAAATAAATATTTCAATTTAAAAGTAGACACAGACTAAGCAGAGAGTTCTCAAAAGCTGAAACACAAAGAGATGAGAAACAGTATTTTTGACAACTTAAGCATGTAAATTACAACTACTTTGAGATTTCATCTTACCACAGTCAGCAAGGCCAAGATTAAAAATAATGACACCACATACTATTAAAGATGTGGGGAAAGGGAAATACTTACTCATTGCTGGTGGGAATGAAGTCTCACACTGCCACTATGGAAATCAGTTTGGCAGTTCTTCAAAAGGCTGAAAGTTGATCTACTTCAAGAACCAGCTATACCTCTCTTGGAAAGATGTCCAGAGGCATATGTATCCTACCATGAGAAACTTACCCATGTTCATTGCTGCAGTCTTCATAATAGAAATTGAAAACAGCCTAGGTAATCATAAAGTGATGAATAAATAATGAAAACAGTACAATTACACAACAGAATATTACTCAGTTGTTAAGAAGAGTGACATTATAAAATTCATAGGCAACTGAAAGGAACTAGAAACAATAATCCTGGGTGAGGTAACCCAGTCCCCAAAAGAAAGATACATAGAGTTTACATTTTAAGTTTTCAGTATGTGGGCTACAATCTTATTGAAAATGGAAATTAGGTACCTACTAAGGAACTGAGGGAGAGCATAGGTAGTGGAAATAGAATACAGTGTTAAAAAAAAGATACAGAAGAAAAAAAGGATTCAATGGGGATAGGTGATAGAAAGGCAAAGTAAAATGTATGCATATATGAATGAAACTTAAATGGAGTAATCATATGCTGAGGATACAACACTCTAGCTAGACATCTTATGTTGCCAAGTAAAATTTCTAATGGTGCACGAATTTGTTACATCCTGTTGAGCCATTGATCTCATAGACCTCCCCATGAAACATCAGAGGTTACTGCTACAGCTACTGTGTACTTTCCATGACCTGATGGTAAGGCCCTATTGCTGGAGAGTCACCTTACTATTCCATAAATTTGGTACTCAGCTAGTTTTACCCTTATTGACTAGACCCATTCATGGGTCTGGAAGGAGAGGAAAATTAATCATTAATTTCACCCAGCTAGAAACCCTGAGGCCTGTAACAGCAATCTGCCTGGAAATAAAGCTGGTGCAACAGAGGCACATACATGGTTGGAGTAATCAAGCACTTTTCTGTTCTTGCATTGAACCCCCTTTCCATAATATGGATCCAATACGTGACAGTGCTAAAGTGGAACCTGAGAAGAGATAGGTCATAGACTCCAGGGTTAAATTATCATATTATTCTGTAAAATGAACATAGAAATAAAATGACTACTAGTGACATATTTCTATATGCATAGGTCAGTGCGTCACCTTGCCTTCATCGGAGAAGCTTCTTTTTGCACTAGATGGGAACCAACACAAAGACCCACAACTAAACAAAAAGAAAGAGACTTTGGTGCACTGAGCATTACTTGGGATGTCTTTAACAAGCATCTTTCCTCAAGACTCAGGGATCTATGTGGAAGAAGGGCAGAAAGATCTTTAAAGTCAGAGTTGGCTTATGACTCCAAGAAAAAAGTGTCATCCAGACACAACAGGACTGCTGCACATTTGAACTCCCATATACTAGGACAGAATGCACATGATACATGCAAGTTCAGTCCTGACAGAATCTCAGTGTTGAGAAGACGTAGTGGACACAGAGTTCTGCCTTTAACAAAGAAGCCATTTGTAGTTGATACAGTTGGCAAAGGTGAAACCAATTTTCTCCAATGTAATATCACAAGGTATGTATCAACCACACTGAAGGGCAGGGACCATACACAAGAGCAGCTGGCCAACACAAAGCAGACTCTGTGCTGGTGTTTGTGTGATTTTGCTTTTTGGTTTGTTTGGTCCATTTTTTTCTTTTGGTCTTTCTTTTTGTGCTGGGGAGGGTGAGAGAGAGGACATATGTAGCTCTAGCTAGCCTAGAACTAAGTATGTCAGCCATGCTGGCCTTGAACTGATCTGACCCCCTCCAGTCCTAGCTTGCACCTTGATATTCAAAGTGAAAATATTCGTAGATAACACATTGATTTCCATTTCATCTTTCCTTTGTATTAATTTCATGTAAAGCAGTATTAGATGTATCAGGAGTTATTAACCAATGTTCATTAACTTGGAGGGAAATTGTAAAATTGTATTTGATTATTATTGTCATTTTAGACCACAGAATATTAATATAATTTCTTTGGAATGAAATCTTACCTTTTTTATGTCTATAAAACATATGAAATCAGTAAAATTCATCTTTTTAACTTTTGTCATTTTTTTAGATCTTGTAACAAATACACACACATATATATAATATATCTCATATATATCAAATAAAATATAGTAAAAATTCTCTTGTTTTGCAACACGACTTATTTTTTTATATTAGAAAATCTTCCCGAGACCTTAATCCTTTCTCTTAATCTCTAGGAAGCATTAAGGATGTGCTATAGCGAGTTTGTGGTTCTAGCTCTGTAGTTGGTGTCAGTTCCTTCCTTTTGCTGGCTAGCTATGGGATTCATAATAGATTTTTTAAAAATCCATCAAGATTATTAAATGGAGTGTTTAAAAGCTATGGGGACTTGCTGTAATGACTGTGCTATGCCAAATTCATTATTTCAAAACAAGAACATAAAAGCCTGATTAGTGTGCTAATCATTTTGGCACATCCTTTTACTCCA
>JADRCC010139503.1:0-26415 GCA_019843855.1 Hylomyscus alleni
TTTTTTTTTTTTTTTACTATAAGTTGACTTTTAAGCCTAAGATGATGGAAGGGTGGTTTATCACTTAGCACTAGTATATCAGCTAATACCAAAGAACTTTTCAAATGTCTCCCAACCTACAGAGCAAAAGACACAGAGTCTCATAAACATCCCAGAGAGATTGACTTGAAATGAAGCTTATTATATGTTGAAACCCAAATTGGGCAGAAGCAACCACCCAATACAAATAGAAGTCAGTAGCTCCCAAGTAGGCATTTTCTTCTGCAGAGTGCTCTAAGCTGTGGGTTGGGAAAATCCTAAGGGTGAGCTGAACTTCCCCGAGGTCTAGAAAGAATTCCAACTAAAGAGATAACAGAAAAAACAAACAAATAAAAAAGCAGAACAACCAATCTTGTTTGGACTACCTACAGACATTACATACTGACAATTCTAGTTTAACTTGTCTGTACTCCAGATAAAAACAACTGGTTTCATTACAGCAGAGTAATCACATAAGACAATTCAGAGAGTGAAGTCTTAAATTTATCCCCAAAAGAAGACATATTGATTAGATGATATTTCAAGTTTTATATTAATTTTAATTTACTATTTTTATTTTTAATTAAAGTTTTCCTTTATTTCTTAACTATTTGTTTCAGTTTTATTGTTTGATTAAATTTCATGATTGTTTCATAATTTTCTCTGTTTACTCCTTTATGTTCTCTCAAAGTTTTCTCTTTTCTCTAACTCATGTACCTTCTTAACTTACTTCTCTTTTACTTTTATTTCTTCTTTAAAATTATATTTATTTAAAAATAACAAAAACTTATTTGTTTAATTTGCTTATATGTATACATATGGTGTATTTATTTAACTGTATGTATATTGTGTTGGTAAATGCACTCTGTTTTTTAATACTAAAAGAATAAAGATTTTTATTAAGCATTGTAAGTTACATTCAATAATCTCTAGATACGCCACACCACAATCCATCAACAATCAATCAGACCCAACAGCAGTTCACTCTTCACAATCCATGAGTTGGGATGGAACTTCCTTCAACTTACAGTAAGATCTTACTTAGCTCTTGCGGGCAAGGGCTGGGGAGTTACACCACATTTCTGATCACTAATATGATAAAGAGCATCGGAAGTATATGAAATGTAAAAAATGATTCTGATTCAAAGTACATTGTTTGGAAACAGTAACAAAACATCAAAATGAAAGAAGTATACCTGCTTCTGATGGGTAACTTCCTGATGGGAAACTTCTGAAGAGCAAACAATTTGTTTCCTGCTACAAAAAGGGAGGGGTGTTTTGTTTTTTAAGATCATAGGGGGTGTTTTTCTTTACAGGATTTCATAACTTGCTAATGTGAATATAAAGGCATAAAACAGTAACAAAGAATAATAATGCACACAGCAGTGAGTACATGAGGGTAACGTTGATATTCCAAATAGCTAGATAATTTTGGGGGTTTAGAATCCTTTCTTCCATTCTTACCAATACGTGCTCATTTGCAAAACAAAATGCTAATAATCCATAATAGTCTTATAAAAGATGTCAACTCTGTTTAGTTATTGACTGATCTTGCTCTAACCTTAAAATTTTGTGATTATTGACCTCTGGTACATGCACTCTTTAGACAACACTTTGATGTTGGAGCACAAATACCCAGAACTGTTTTTTCCTTTCTACCATGTGGGTCCAAGTGATCAAACTCAGGTCCTCAGGTTGGTGACAACTGTCATCAACTACTCAGCCATCTTACAGATCTTATCTCTATTTCATCATTCTATTGATATTTTCTATCATAATTTTCTTTAGATTTAATATTTTAATCTTCTTTCTACAGTGTCTTTCATATCCTTCTTGTTTTCTAAATTTTCATGAGAGTAATTGAATTATCCAAGTGCTTTTACAGTTCAGTATCAGGTTTGTTGTTACAAGTGATTCCTATTCATGATCCTGACCCCCCTGTTTGTCTCCCCCTCCTCTCTTCTTCCAAGGTTCCTTCCTCCCTCTAGCTCCTGTGTTTATTTTATTTCCCTTCTATGTAGGATTAAACCATCCACACTTTGATCTTCCTTCTTCTTAAGCTCCATATGGTTGTGGGTTGTGTCATATTCTGAGATTTTGTGCTAATATCCACTTATCAGTAAGTACATACCATGTGTATTCTTTTGTGTCTGGGTTACCTCACTCAGGATGATATTTTCTAGTTCCATCCATTTGCCTAAGAATTTCATGAAGTTATTGTTTTTTATAGCTGAGTAGTACTCCACTATGTAAATGTACCACAATTTCTGTATCCATTCCTCTGTTGAGGGACATCTGGGTTGTTTCCAGCTTCTGGCTATTATAAATATGACCAAATTATGTGGTCAGTTTTGGAGAAGGTACCATTAGGTGCTGAGAAGAAGGAATGTTTTTTCTTTGTTTGTTTTACGATGAAATGCTCTATAGATATCTGTTAAATCCATTTGGTTCATATCTTCTAATACTTTCACTATATCTCTGTTTAGTTTCTATTTCCATGATCTATTCATTGATGAGAGTGGGATGTTAAAGTCTCCCACTAGTACTGTGTGAGGTGCAATGTGTGTTTTAAGCTTTAATAAAGTTTCTTTTATGAATGTGGGTGCCCTTGCATTTGGAGCCTAGACATTCAAAATTGAGAGTTTATCTTGGTCAACATTGGTTCATCATTTTTCCTTTGGTGAGTATTAAATATCATTCCTTATCTTTTTTGATGATTTTTGGTTGAAAGTTGATTTCATTCAATATTAGAATGGTTATTCCAACTTGTTTCTTGGAACCATTTGCTTGGAAAATTTTTTCTCAGTCTTTTACTCTGAGGTAGTTTCTGTCTTTGTCACTGAAATACATTTCCTGTATGCAGAAAAATGCTGGGTTCTGTTTATGTATCCAGTCTCTTAGTCTATATCTTTTTATAGGGGAATTGAGCCCATTGATGTTAAGAGATATTAAGGAATAGTGATTGTTGCTTCCTGTTATTTTTATTGTTAGAGGTGGGACTATGTTAGTGTGGCTATCTTCTTTTGGGTCTGCTAAAAGCAGATTACTTTCTTGCTTCTTCTGGGGTGTAGTTTCTCTTCTTGTGTTGGCATTTTCCATCTATTATCCTTTGTAGGACTGGATTTGTGGAAAGATACTGTGTAAATTTGGTTTTGTCATGGAATAACTTGGTTTTCTCCATCTATGTTAATTGACAATTTTCCTGGGTATAGTAGTCTGGGCTGGCATTTGTGTTCTCTTAGGGTCTATATGACATCTTCCCAGGATCTTCTACCTTTTATAGTCTCTGATGAGAAGTTTGGTGCAATTTTGATAGGTCTGCCTTTATATGTTACTTGACCTTTTCCCCTCACTGCTTTTAAAATTCTCTTTAATTTGTGCATTTGGTGTTTTGATTATTATGTAATGGGAAGAATTTCTTTTCTGGTCCAGTCTATTTGGAGTTCTATAGGCTTCTTGTATGTCCATGAGTATCTCTTTCTTTAGGTTAGGGAAGCTTTCTTCTATAATTTTGTTGAAGATATTTACTGGCCCTTTAAGTTGGAGATCCTCACTCTCTTCTATACCTATTATCCTTAGGTTTGGTCTTTTCATTGTGTCCTGGATTTCCTGGATGTTTTGGGTTAGGAGATTTTTGCTTTTTGTATTTTCTTTCACTGTTATGTCAAAGTTTTCTATGGTATCTTCTGCCCCTGCTATTCTCTATTCTATCTCTTTTATTCTGTTGGTGATGCTTGCATCTATGACTCCTGATCTCTTTCCTAGGTTTTCTAACTCCAGAGTTGTCCCCCTTTGTGATTTCTTTATTGTTTCTAGTTCCATTTTTAGATTCTGGATGGTTTTGTTCATTTCCTTTACCTGTTTGATTGTGATTTCCTGTATTTTTTAAGGGATTTTTTGTATTTCCTCTTTAAGGGCTTCTAGCTGTTTACCTGTGTTCACCTGTAATTATTTAAGTGAGTTATTTATGTTCTTCTTAAAGTCCTCTATCATTGTTATGAGAAGTGATTTTAGATCTGAATCTTACTTTCTGGTGTGATGGTGTGTCTAGGACTTGCTATCGTGGGAGAATTGGATTCTGATGATGCCAAGTAGCCTTGGTTTCTGTTGCTTATGTTCTTACAATTGCCTCCTGCCATCTGGTTATCTCTAGTACTACCAGCTCTGGCTAAATCTGACTGGAGCCTGCTCTTCCTGTGATCCTGGATGTGTCAGAACTCCTCAGATTGAAGCTGTCTCTGTGATCCTGTGATCCTGGGCCTATTAGAAATCATGAGAGTAGAGCTTTCTCTGGGAAAACCTTGCACTCAAGGTCTGCTCAGGTCACCAGCCCAGACAGACTGGAAGGAACGTATGCCACTGGACTGGTTGAGTTCCTGTGTGCCTGGGTCTGGCTGGTCCCAATTACTCCCGGTGTTGGGACAGATGTTGTGTCCTCCTCACCTGTGATCCTATCAAGGCAACTCTTATAAAGACAACACTTAATTGGGGCTGAATTACAGGTTCAGAGGTTCAGTCCATTATCATCAGGAGAGAGCATGGCAGCATACAGGCATGTTACAGGAGTTCTACATCTGAGAGTTCTACATCTTCATCTGAAGGCTGCTAGCAAAATGGGCTAGCATTTGGAGGAATGTAGACTTTGGAACTTTGGGTTATAAAAGTAGTTAAATATTTTAAGTGGGACTTAATAGATCATACTTGTAGAAGGATATAAGATAGCAGTGCTAAGTGTAATTTGAACTGTAGAGGCCCAGTTCAAGTGTTCTCAGTGGAGAAGAATTTTAATATATGGCCTAGAGACATTTTCTTGTGATATTTGGCAAAGAATGTCTGCCAGAGGCTAAAATGAAACATTTTGAATTAATTCCTTTGACAGAGGAAATCTCAAAACACGCTAGTATTGACTCTGTACAATGGTTATTTAGTTTCACTGTTATGCAAATTATTAATAAAAAGAACCAAACTGAACAAAGAAAAATACAAAATGTACAGATTGAGGAGAAAGGGGAAACCCAGAAGTGGAATAGAGCTAAATCCTGTGTTCAAGGAGGTAAAAAGATTAAAGAGAGACAGATATGTAAATGGAATAAAAGGAATGGTGATTCAGGGCAAGATCCTATCCAGATAAGCATTGAACAGGTGAAAGGGAATTAAGAAAAACTCAGAGCAGGGTGTGATGGTACAAACCTTTAATCCCAGAAACAAAGTCAGAAACAAAGGCAGGGTCAGAGGCAGAGAGAGGCAGAGAGAGGCAGATAGAGACAGAGAGAGGCAGAGAAAGGCAGATAGAGGCAGACAGAGAGGTAGAGACAGAGAGGAAGAGGCAGGTGAACCTCTGAGTTCTAGGCCAGCCAGGTTCATATAGCAAATTCCAGGACATCAAAGCCTAGGTAATGAAAGAAAGCATTTAAAACAGAAAGGTGATGAATGATGTAATTGAACAAGACTGGGCATGTTCCAAGTCCAGCAAGCAGCAGAACTTAGCATATTCTGTCATGCGGTTCTAGCTTTCCAGTCAAGGAAAGAAGAAAGGAATTATGTAATCTCTCTATGAGAGTAAGGTAAATTGCTGATTAAGCACATGTCGTGAGTGTCCCCTATGTGAACATCATTGTGTAAATCTGTGCAGGTAAAACCTGGATTGCCTTGAAAATCCCAAAAATCTGGAGACGATAGAGTTGTGGGATACCTGCCAAAGAAAGCTGCTAACATGGAGAGAGAGAGAGAGAGAGAGAGAGAGAGAGAGAGAGAGAGAGAGACAGAGACAGAGACAGAGACAGAGACAGAGACACAGAAAGACAGAGACAGAGACAGAGGGAGAGAGGGAGAGAGAGTTTTTGGTCTTGCTTTAGTCCAATATTTCCTCATCATGCTTCTCCATTTTGAAATAGTAATGTAAATCCTGTGCTATGGTATGTTGGGAGTATGTGATCTACTTTTTCAGTTTGATTTCTTTCATAGGAGATTACAGATAAGAGATTGCATGAATCTCAAAAGAGATTTCAAACTTTGGACTATTAAACTTGCTGATACAGTATTAGACTAGGGATACTTTTGAAGTTGGACTAAATGCATTTTGAATTATGAAATGACTACAAGCCTATGAGGGACAGCATATGTAATGTGGAAGTTTGAATGAAAATTGCCCCCATAAGCTCATAGATAGTGGCATTATTAGGAGATATGGCCTTCTTGGAGTAGATGTAACCTTGTTAGAAGAAGTATTGAGATTTCAGAAGCTCAAGCAAAGGCCTAGTGGCTCATTCTCTTGATCTGATATCTGTTATTCCAGAAGTAGAACTCTCAGCTACCTCTCCAATACCATGCCTGCATGCAAGCCAACATGCTTCTTACCATGGTAATAATAGACTAAACCTGTGAAATAGAAGCCAATGTTTTTCTTTATAAGAGTTGCTGTGAACATGGTGTCTTTTAACATCAATAGAAATCCCAACAAACATGATATTGTCTGACAAAAATATACTTAAAATCAAAACTAATATGAAGGCAGATACAACATTAATATGCTCATTACAGGAAAAATAAACCAAAAGGATATTGCAATTCCAAACAGTTATGCATCAAACACAAAGGCAACAATGTTCATAAAAGAAACATTACTATAGCTAAAACCACATATTGACTCTCACAGTGATAGTGAATGACTTCAATACTCAACTCTTGCCAACAAATAAAAACTAAACCGAAAAAATACTGGAGTTAAATTACATCCTAAATTAAATGGACCTAACAGATGTTTCACACAAACAAACACTAAGTAATACATTTTCTTCTCAGAAACCCTTGGAGCATTCTGCAAAATTGACCACATTTTAGGATCCAAAAAAGCCTCAACAGATATACAAAAATTAAAACACCACCCTGCATCCTATCCGGCCATCATGGATTAAAGCTGAATATCAGCAGCAACAGAAACAGCAAAAAGTACATTAACTAATAGAAACTAATGTCTCAGTTATGAATAAGTAGTGAGTCCAGACAGAAATCAAGAAGGATTTTTTGGGGGGGATGAATTACTATAAATACCCAAATGATGGGACATAATGAAGACTTTGAATTCCTTAGCCCTAAAGGGGATGTCTTCATCAAATCCCATACCTCAAGGCTCAGGGGACTCCATGAAAGAGGAGAAAAATAGTGTAAGCGTCAGAGAAGGTGGAGGATACCAAGGAATTAAAACCATTTAGACAAACCAGGGCTGGTGCACTGAGGTTGAAATGTAAGTGTTCTTTGGAAAATTGGTTGAATGATGTTTTGCTGGAGCAAACACTTGGAGGAACATTTAACTGAAGTAGACATAGGTGCAAAATTAAGGTATACTTGTGAAGGAATATTTAACTGAAGCAGATACAGGTAAAAGGATGTTCTGCTAAAGCAAGCATGTGAAAGGACATGTGATGAGGCATTCTTTGCTAACAATATGCATGTACTGGTTCACCTTACATTTGTTGGGACTCCATAGACAGAAATACACCAAAAACTTCTGGTGGGCTGATTGGCAGAGTAATGTCAGCTGAGACAGACACATGTGTTGAAGCACTACACATGCTGAGGCAAGACCGGTGGAGGACAAGTGATGTTTGGAGGATAATGGAAGTTACTCCAAGCTTGCTTATTGAGCTAACTGTATAATGCTTATGGGTAGCTGATCTTTGCTTTACTGAGAGAGGCACAGCTAAGAACTGGCATTCCTCCTCGTCCCTCCTATTGACTTGTGCTGAAGCTGGCTGTCTCTGCTAAGTTGTGTCACCACTGTTGCTAACCCAACTCTAATGAACTGGACTGTTGGTGTACTCATGAAGTGTTTGTAAGTGGATCAAGCTGCCCCTGCTAATGTGTGAACTGAACTGCCAAGATGGGAATTGCTCCAAAGAACCTTTCTAAACAGGGCCACTTCCTTCATATCCTTTCTTTCCCACTATCTTTGTTGGGTGGTGGGCTACAAGGGCTAGATTGTTTAAGAACCATTGCTAAAAATAAGGTTTGAAAAAATTTCAGATTCAGTGCTTCTCTGAACTCACAGGGACTGTGAAAAACTGCATAGGGTCTGAATGAGTCTTCACCAGATAGGGTCCTAGAGCTGAGAGAAGAAGAGAACATGTGTTTCCATCAAAGCATCTAATTGATAACCACTTACAAATGAAAAATGAGTTTTCATCAAGGGATTGTCCCTAAAGAAACAAAACATTCTTAAGGGTAGGTTCCATGTCCAGCTAATGCCCAATATAAAACAAAATCAATAGCATCTTTGGAGGTTCTTTGTTTCACAATGTTAAGTCAGAGAAGTTTTGTTTGTTTGTTTTCTCTACATGTATATTATGGTTTCTTGTTTTGGGGTCTTATGGGATTCCTTAGTGTGCAAATGAATCTATTTGATTCTTATGCATTCTTATTGGGACTGGGAGCCATGGGATGGGTATGGGAGGTACAGGCCTGGGGTCAAGGTATGTACAAACCCTAGAAATATAGTGCTGAGATCAGCAGCAGTAGAATTCTCCTTCCCCACCCCAAGCCTGTGTCTTCCTGAGCACTTAACCCTATACTCCCAGGTTTGCTTTCACAGAGGAGGTCACACATTCTGGTAGCCAGGCTAAACTTCCTCTCCCCTTATAAGGTCATGTCCTTAAATTCTACCTTATGCAAATGAGGCATGCCAATGATATATAGTCACCTGAAAGCTCCTACCTACTACCCCAAAGGTTTAAATAGCATTGTTTTCCCCAATTAAATGAATATTTCACTGAAGCTGACTCCTAAGAGTCTATTTTAGATATGACTCACCAATGCCTGAGGTCTTTCACTTCCAGCAATCCTGTCTTGCTTCTCCTCTAAGGATCTACCAGTTGAGATCACAGCCAATCATATCTCTACAGGCAGAGAAGCAGAACCTGAATGGCACATTTCTTTGACTCTTTTTCCTGTTTGATTGTTTTGTCATATTCCAATTTGCTTGTTATAGATTTATTTCATTGTTATTCCTTGGGTGCCTGTTAGTTTTCTAAGGAGAAACAAGAAGGATATGAATCCGGCAGAGATGGGAAGAGGGGAGAACCTAGGAGTAGTAGGGGAAGGGAAAACTGTCACTTGGAAGGACTCATGGCTCCAGCTGCATATACAGCAGAGGATGGCCTAGAATTCTCAATTCCCCAGTGTAAGGGAATGCCAGGACAGGGAAGTGGGAGTGGGTGGGTTGGTGAGCAGGGAGAGGGGGGATGGGATTGGGGATTTTCAGAGTGGAAACCAGGAAAAGAGATAACATTTGAAATGTAAATAAATAAAATATCTAATAAAAAAGAAAACTGTAATCAGAATACATTGTATGAAAAAAAACTATTTTCAATTAAAGAAAAAGGAGAAACATAAAACAACTCTAAAATAAAAAGAATCATTGAAAATGGGAAGAGACAAAGACAATTTAACTCCTAGGGCATATTCTTCCAAATAATCTCAGATGTATGAACAGAAATGTGCTGAAAGCCAGGAAAAGAAGGCATCACATATTTCTAGCCCTGAAAGTAAATAGTTTGCCAAGATTAAAATATCTAGAAATATTTCATAAAACTTAAGAGAAACAAATACCTGCCAAGATAAGTAGTTTTATGAGTTACCTTCAGCTTATAAGAGAAAATAAAGTGATTCTACATACAAAAGAAGAATAAAGGTAGTTATCATCCAAGAGCAGAAGACAGAAATCTCATAAAAGTAAAAGAAGAGTAAATGAGAAATCGTAAACAATAAATTAAGTCCAACTCAATAAAAAAACAAACAGTGTGTGTGGATAAGAACCAATGGCACAGATATGTTAACAAACTAAGTGAACAATTAACATAACTGGAGGAGCCAGCAACTATCTCTCAATAATAACCTTAGACATTAATGATCTCAACTATCCTAGAAAAGATACAGACTACCTGATTAGATCAAAGCAAAGGAGCAACCCACTTCATGCTCAAAAGAGACATGAGTTCATTTTAATGCATTTTCAAATTAAGATAGAATTACATCACATTTCCCCTTCCTAGTCCCTCCCTAGTACTCTCCCTTCATCTTCTTCCATGCTACCACTTATTTTCAATTTGATAGCTGATTTTCTGTGATTATTATTATTTTTATTACTTACACATACATTTATATATACCTACTTATGTACATGCAAATATAATCTGCTGCACACACATACATACACACACACATGCACATAGTATTTCAGGCTTGACCACTTTGGAGGCCCAATAAGGAGCTGATTCTTGTGAGAGGCTAATTCTCTCTCTTCTAGAAGTCATTAGTTGCCTATAGTTGTTTATCTAGAGATAGGACACTGTGAAAACTTTACTTTCTACCTTTGTATGTCTATTGATTGTACCATTATTCCAAACTTGTTTATGGAGTTATTTCTAGAAGAGATTGTTTCATAGCAGACATATGGATATTTTGAGCAGTAGACACAGTGATTTTCTTTGATGGTCTCCATCTGGACTTCTTTGATGAAGGGTGATAGCTATACTTATCCGTAAGTATAAGGATAAGATTAGAGTGTAGTCAGAAATTATGCTAGTAAGGCAAAGTGAGATAGTGGACTGTTTTCTAACGCTCATGACCCTACTACCTCCAGGAAGTTGGTTAAGTTTCTGTAAATAGGCATGGTTTCCTTCCTGCTGAATGGGCTTTAAGTCCAATTGAGTGTTGGTTACCACCCGCATGTGAGTGCTATATGGTATCTTGCCATGCAGGTCATTGTTGGGTTTCATAGATGTTGCTTTCATTTTATGATAGAGTGCATAGTATTTTCTAGTACATTGGAAGCTAGATAACAGGAAGTAGGTTTTCATCTTAGATCCAGCTTGAAGCATCCAAATCTTGTATAATAACTGTGATATCCTCAGCAATAGGGACTTACCCTTAAACTCTGAAAGGCAACTAAAGACTAAATCAATACATGATTTGTTTTGGAAATAACTTGGACATCTTGACCAAAAGGCATTGTCTTCTTAAATTTTTTACACTTTTATTAGTTCTTTGAGAATTACATATGCTGTGCTTTGATTATATTAACCTTTCCTCCCCATCTCTTCCCTGATTCACTCTCATCCCAATTTGGTATCCATTTAAAAAAATTCAAGACCAATTAGTGTTACTTAAATTGGAGGAGCTTTATTCTTACCTACCCTCTCCATACTCAGGTTATGTCTGGCATGGGTTTGCACAAGTCTATGCATGATGATTTTTCAAAGTATGAACTACTGTGAGTGTGTGTCCAGAAGACTCTTTCCTCAGTCATATATCACCCCTGGAACTAATCCCTTTTCTATCCCTTCTACCCAAAATGATCCCTGAGATTTGGGAGTGTAAGATGAGATATAGGCATCTTAATTTAGGAAGGAACATTCTATTGTCTTTGTTCTCTGCACCTTGGTTAGTTATGATTCTCTGTGTTAATTGTTGTCTGCTGTAAACAGACACTTATCTAATGAGGGTTAACAGGCATACCAATCTATAGATGTAATTTTAAGTCATGAGGTGTGGATTTAATAATACATCCTTTTAGTGGAATAATAGAAGTAAGCTCTCTTCAAGGTTCTATGACCTGTCTAGCCATAGGTTTCTGATCTGACAATGGTGCCAAATATGGTTTCATCTTCTTGAGTTAGCTTTAAACCCAATTAGAAAGTAGTTGGTTACTCTCATGTCATCCATGCCATTAATGTGTCAGTGGGCTTCACTAGCCAGACCAGTCATTGTTTTAGTTAACATTCATAGCCAGCAAGAGCAATTATTACTTTTTCCCCTCTGACAGCATTCATAGCTCCACGAAGCACTATGAAAATTAGCTAGTAGAGATGAAGGTTCTGGGTAAATACTTATCTATATTCTATGATTCAAGTATCTGTGGAAGTTCTCTTAAAAATCTAGAAATAGATCTAGAAATAGATAGTTAAACTACTCTAGAAAATATACCTAATGGGTATTATATCCTACTATACAAATACTTGCACATTCATGTACATTATTCTTTGCACAATAGATAAGAAATAGAATCTGCTTAGATGTCTATCAACTGATGAATAGATTAGAATATTCTTGATACATGATACAATATTAATCATCTATTAAGAAAAATTAAATTATGAAAATATCAAGTAAATAATTTTCCTATTCCAATTTTCTTGCATCATTACCATGTCTCTTCATTTCTTGATATCCAGGTCTTTGCTCTCTTTTTATCTCCTTCTTCTCTCTTCTTATTCTCCTAACGAATATCTGGGCTAACTTCTGAAAGCCCTTTCTCTTCCCTTGCAGGCTCTGTTCTCCTACTGGGTTGATGAGAACCTTATGTAAGAGATTATGGCCATATTCCTTCTTTGTAATAGCTGTGGAATTATTTACTTTTGTCAGCCTAAATGGATAAAAGGCTAGGTTCCCTGCCTTCAAGCCTTTTCCAAACTAACAGTGGTCCATTTGGCTTCACTAGGTTAGAGGCACTATGAGCAGAGGCTAATAATAAGAAAACCAGTAGGCAGTAATAGCAGCTATTCAAATTGTTCCACTAAAACCCACTGTAATTTATTAAGATTACATGCAATAGCAGTACAGGTATAGTTTCTAAGCGTCAAAATACTGCCAGAGAAGGAAGTGTTCCATCTACCCATCAAGATGACTCTTGTCGCATGATCCTACAGTGAAAATCATTGGAATTTCTCCAGAATGCTCATTTTGTAATATCCAATTGTTTTCCTCTACCATCTACCCTTCTTCTGAGTTGGTTTGATAGTTTTATTTCTCTGTATGTTTGTTATTTGCAGGAAGTTTCAAGAGTCCAGTAGAATGCAAGCACCCAATCTGTGACAACAAGGAATCAATGGTGCCTTTAGGGAAATACATTGACCTACAAGTTTTATCAGAAAAGTTTGTACTTCAAACAGTGCGACAGATAAAATGTGTCTTTGTTTTTGTCCAGTATAGACAGGATATGGGCAGAGGAACAGATGGATAAAAGAGAGAAAGTAGGAATCCTTTAGAAACTAAGGGCAAGGTGAATACAAGGTTCTTTGAAGGGCTTTTTGGAAAAGCAAAGTGATTTAAGAGTCAGTCTCCCATAGCACTATTATTATGTAAAATAGAATACAAATTAAATAGAGAAGATGAACATAGTTACTCGGATACATATTAAGGCATAAAAATATAAGAGAAATATAATAGTTTAGTGGTACTTATATCTGGAGGCAGGGAAAATTGTGGGTATTATTTTCTTGTTCTTATCTTCTATAGATTTTATATTTATGTCATTTGACAATATAGTTTATAATCAATAGTATGTGGATTTCTTAGAGAGGGACTCATAAGAAGGACATGTTATCTTTCAGCACAAAACAGAGATATGCATGAGTCCCCCAGGGAGGTATTGCCAGTGCAGATATAACTTGAAGGTTTCAAACAAGAGATATGGAAGCTCTGTGTTAAAAAAAAGTTGTCCTCTAACAACAGTGTGCTTGCTAGGATTCCAAATACTACAGGCCATCTTGATTCAATTGAACATCACAATGAAAGCAATTTATTTACTTACAGTTACAGATGGGTAGAGTCTATGATGGTACAGCAAAGGGAAAGCTGAGAACTCTGGATCTGGATCTTCAAGGCTGAGACATAATACTGAGAATGGTGTGAATCTTTTGAAATCTCAAAGCATGCCCCAGAGACACTCCCCTCTCCAAGGCCATACCTCCTAATCTTTTTCAAACAGTTTCACCAACAGGGAACCAAATATATAAATTTATGAACCCATGGGAGACATTCTCATCCAAACTACCACAGAGACTTTTGTGTTTTCTTTGTATTGGTTTGCACATTTTTGTGTTAGATGTTTCCTCCAGATTTCTCCATTTTCCCATTTTTTTCCACTACCATGGAAATTTCATGTGTTCTACTAAATTGTCTCCATTTGAATTTATGCTATCTATTGCCATTTAGAAGGAAATATCACTGAAGTACTACATATAACTATTTAACATCATTCTTGTTGTTAAGTTTTAGTAGAAATCATTGGTGAACTTTGTATGCACAATAAATTTCAGAGCACATGGTACTAGAGAACTGTTTGTAGATAATAGTATTTATATGTGTTTTTTAATTGATTGGGAATGCATATATTTTTTGTCAAGGTATGAAAATAAATAAATGCTAGCCAATATCATTGTTACAGTAAAACTGTCTTTTAAAATTGGTAAGTGTGACTTGTAGTTAAGTTGACAAAAAAGAAAACTATGTATCTGCAATACAAAACAAAATATCTACAAAACCAAAAGTAGATATTTAAGAAAATGATTAATATTACTATAAGAGAAATGGCAAAGAAAACAGAAATAAATAATGTTGCTAATGCTTTCATAAATAAGCAGCCAAAACACCATTATGTCCAACTGCACTGAACTGCTTGTCCTGGCTAAGGTCAGCTTTAGCCACCAGTGACATGTTCTTATACATATGTGCTATAAGAGCTGGAGTAAGGCTACAGACATGGACATGAAATAAGAAAATTAATAAAGTAAGCATAGACAGTCAGTTGAAGGATCCCTGAGAGCAGAGAGAGAGACAATGAAGTATGTTCTGAAAACCTGAAGTTGAAACCAAGGAATATTCACCAGAGTAGGCAATCCTAACATTATTGTTATTTGGGTGGTACAAGGAATTACTAGAATTCCTTATACCATAATGCAGGAGCCTGAAGGCATTGAGAATATAATGTAAACTCAAGCAGGTGAATATTCTGTGTGAGCTTAGGATCTTAGGCATTGAAAATTCTAAGAATGGGAATAACTATGAAACAACACAAGATTGAATTTAAGGCCTATTCCACATGTGACATTGTTTTTTGTACCATTAACAAGGCCGAGAACATGAGGCCAGATAACTGCATCTCTCAGTCCTTATTATAGAAGCTGCTACCTGCAGTAGATGGTGATTAGCATATACTCACCACTAATCAAAATGTAAAGAATATTAGATTGTAAAGTACACAGCCCTAGCATATCTGTATTATATTCATTCTCCAAATATTTCATGAATTTCCAGATGCTATGCTTTCATGTTTTTCTTGTTTTAATTATATTTTTATTATTTAAAACATTTTAAAGTTTAATTATATTTTGATAATATTCTTCTCTCCCAAGTCCTTTTAGATACTTTTTCCATCCCTACTTACCCAACTTTAAGTTCTTTCTCAAAAACAAAAGGCAAAAAAGAAAAACCCATTTCAACAATACTGAAATTAAGAAAACAAAATAAAACATCATCTGAAAAGAAAGAGAAAGAGAGAGAGAGACTATCAATTTGTAACCAAATAAAAGCACACACAAAAAAAACAAGAAATCCATTCTGAGTTCGCCAACTAGTGCTTAATAAGTGGCCTGCCCTGGAATGGTTGATATACTCAGAGTTACCCCACTGGAGAAAATCATTTCACTCTCCTAGCAGGTATAAATAATAGTTCAATTATTTACCTTTAACTTAGTGACTAGGTTTTTATTCATTTATTCACTCATCCATTTAAAAATACATAAAACAAAATATAATATGATAAAATTTTTAAAAATCATCATATCAAAGTTGAACAGGAAAAGCCAACAGAAAAAAAAGAGCCCAAGATAAGCCACAGGAGTCAGAAATCTACTCATTCACACAATCATGGATCCCATAAAAACAAACAAATAAACAAACAAAAACACACTAAACTGAAAGCCATAATATATACACTGAAAACCTGAGTAGGCTCTGTGAATCTTGTTTCAATGTCTAAGTTCTTATAAGGTTTGCTCATGTTGATTTAGAGTACCTTGTTTTTTTGGTGTCCTCCATCCCCTCTGGCTCTGACACTCGTTTTACCTTCTTTTCTGCAGACTTTCCTAAATGTGATGATTTGTTTATACTTGCCCCATGGAATGGCACTTTTAAGAGGTGTAGCCTTGTTGGATTAGGTGTGTCACTGTGTGATGGGCTTAAGACCATCACCCTAGCTGCCTGGAAGTCAGTATTCTGTTAGCAGCCTTCAGATGAAGATGTAGATATTTTAGCTCTTCCTGCACCATGCTTGCCTGGCTGCTGCCATGTCCCAACTTGATGATAATGGACTGAACCTCTGAGCCTGTAAGCCAGCCCTAATTAAATGTTGTTCTTATAAAGAGTTGCCTTGGTCATGGTGTCTGTTCACAGCAGTAAAACCCTAACTAAGATACTAAACCTTGAGGGGAAGTTTTGATGGAGACAACTCATTTAGGGATGACTGTTCCAAACTCTCTCCTTCTCTGAATATTGTCTGGCTGCCGGTTTCTGCATTTGTTTCCATCTGCTGAAGGAGGCTTTTCTGATGATGGCTGAATGAGCACTGATTTGTGAGTATAGCAGAATATCATCACTAAGATTCATTTTATCATTACATTTTCTTTAGTTTTTGAGCAGTACTACATGAAGCTGGATAAAAACCAGTTTATTTTTTAATAATTATTTATTATTGGTAAAACCAAATAATACTGAACTACAAAAGGGGGAAAGGGTGGTTTTTTTTGCTTTGAAAAATACTTAATCCTCTTTTAAAATAACATTGTTGTTTTAAAATGCAAGTAAGTACATTGCAAGTAGCTACAATGTATTCAATAAAACAAATGTCTCAAAATTCTCTGCTCCTAGCAAGGTAAATATAGTTTGATAAAATCCACATGACAGAGACAGATGCACAGAAACACACAAATCCACACACAGACACAAAACCACAAACAATATATATTGCCTACATGTTTCTGTTAAGCTGCAATTTCTTTTTTTTTTACATTCAAGCTAAAAGTTTATTTAAAAATAAACATACCTCTGCCAATTAATACTTTTCCATATCAATGAATATATAACTATTTCATCCTAAAATATATTGACTGTAGAATGTTGTGGGGTTTTTTGTTTAATTTTATTCTCTTTTGGTTTTGTTTGACTGTTTTCAGAGAGAGAGAGAGGAGAGAGAAGAAAAGAAAGGGCTTCAAGTAGGATGGATAGGGATATAGAGAAGATCTGGGAGGAACCATATGAGGAAAAACATAATCAGAATATCAGAATATACTGATTGATAATTTTTTATAAGTTGTAAATTTGTATAGACCTATTTCTTTATATTCTTTCATTGGTATTGTTTAATGGAAACTATTTTTCATATTGTTTAAATTGCTTTCAACTTTTACATGGTCACTTCAGTTTACCTAGCATTGTGTATCTGTGTATAATTTAAAATATTTGCCAGTAGGATTTAATCAGAAATTATATGGTGACATATTTTGAGTGATTTCTTTTTTTTTACTGTTTCTTTTTTTTTTAGATATTTTCTTTATTTAATGTCATATGATTTCTCCTTTCCCAGTCTCACCTCCAAAAAATGGAAAGTGTGTTTTATTTTGAGACAAGATTACATAGACTCCAATCTATTATGTATGTATTCAAAGATGACCTTGAACATTTGATACACATTATTTCACTGTTCAAGTGCTATGATTATAAGTGCTATTAAGCCTAGTTTTTGCAGTACTTTAGATCAAACATATGGGTTTGTGCATGCTAGGCAAGCACTTTTTCCAATACTCTATATTATCAGTCTTATTCCTGTATTTTAAGATGAATTATCTCATGTTATTGTCTTATTTTGTCTTACAATAGTATTTTCCTTGGGACGAACAACAATGTGGACTGACCAATGCCCTCAGAGCTCCCAGGGACTCAACCACCAACTAAGGACTATATATGGTGGGACTGATTGTTCTGGCAGCATGTGTATAGTAGAGGATGGCCAAGTTGGTCATCAATGGGAGGAGAGGCCCTTGGCCCTGTGAAGGTTCTGTGCCCCAGTGTAGGGAATGACAGGGCCGATAAGTGGGAGAGGGTGGGGTGGCAAGCATGGGGAGGGGGGAGGTAACAGGGATTTGTTCTAGTTGTTTTTATTTGTTCATTAAAAATAAAAAATTAAATAAATTAGGGAAAGAGTACCTTTAACAATCACCACAGATAACTTAAAATACCTCTAAGCAACCAAGTAAAAGACCTGTATAAGAAGAACTTCAAGTCTCTGAAGAAGAAAATTGAGGAAGATACCAGAAGATGGAAAGATCTACCATTCTCATGAGTTTGTAGTATTTTTTTGAATTGTTAGTATTGATATAGTAAAAACAGGCCATCTCACCAAAGTAATCTACAGATTTAATGCAGTTCCAACATTAGATTAGATTAGATTAGTTTCATTAGATCTTGAAAGAATAATTCTCAGCTTCATATTGATAAACCAAAAAAAAAAAAATCCTAAAACTATCTTGAATAATAAAAGAACTTCTAAAGGTATCACTCTCTCTGACTCCAAGCTGTACTACAGAGAAATAGTAATAAAAACTGCATGGTATTTGTATAGAAACAGAAAGGTGGATCATTGGAATTGAATCCAAGATCCAGAAATAAACACACATGCCTATGGGACACTTGATTTTTGATGAAGAATCAAAAATCATACAATGGAAAAGGGAGAGGATATTTAACAAATAGTGTTGGTCTAACTGGATGTCTGCATGTAGAAGAATGAAAATAGATCCATATTTATCATCTGCACATACATATCGTTATTGGGAGAGGCCCAAGTAAACTGGAATGCTGGCCATGTATGGGAAGAACAGACTATTTCATTAGCTGTCAAGACACTTTAGGACTATCTAGGGCTAGGGAAGTGCAGGCAGTTGGAACAGTTAGTGACGCTAAAGGACCCAGGACTAGCAGCTTTGAAGCTGTCTAGAATGCAGATTTTGAAGGAATGCTTAGAGCTGGCAAAAATTGGAACCAATTGGAGACAGAACTGTCTGTCCTTAATTTGAAATCTGCAGGGACAGATAGACTAGGGAGAGAAGGTAAAGTTAAGGAGTTTAATGAAAAAGTCTTATCTTGGGTGTACATTTGAAATGTTTAGGCTCTTGGTTCTGTTAGTTGGGGGAAGGGAGTTCCAAGACCAGATGAAAGTGTAAAACTGAGGGGTACTTATTTGGAGTCCATATTACCTGAAAGAGGTATATACAAGCCAATTTCCTGAAGCTTACCTAAGTTTACAAAAAAGGAAAATGTTTTATACATGTTAGCATTAACGATACCCCAATGTTAGCATGGAGTAGTCAAAAAGAAGATTACATTACCCTTTATTATTTGTTTATAATCAACCAAAAGACTGAGATGTTAGGTTTCAAATCCAGGACAAATGGCTAGTTGAGGTTATTTGTAACAGCCAGGAACTGGAAACAACTCACATATCCCTCAACTGAAGAATGGAAAAAAATGTGGTACATCTCCACAATGGAATACTATTCAACTATTAAAAAGAAAGAGATTACTGATTTTGCAGGCAAATGAATGAAACTTGAGAATATTATCCTGTGTGAGGTAACTCAGAGCTAGAAAGAGATACTTGGTATGTACTCACTTATAAGTAGACATTAGCCATAAAGTACGGAATAACCGTGCTACAATCCACAGACCCCAAAAGAAGATAATTTGTAAGGAAGTTCCTGGGGAGGTTTCATGAATATTACTCAGAAGGGGAAACTAAATAGCCATTGGAGGTGGATGGAGAGAGGGAACTGGGTAGGAAAGGAGGTTGAGGAGGAGAACAAGGATGGTGATCAGGTATGGGCAGGGGGCAGGAGAGGACTGAGAGTGAGAATGAAAATCAGTGGGGGATACCTCTGGTGACTAGCTGGAGGTCTGGGATAGGGCAGGGTATGGGGAATCTACAGGGGTAACCCTAGATGATATTCTTACTAGAAGGGGATATAGAGACTGAAGTGGCCACCTCCTATAGCCAGGCAGGCTTTCCAAAGGAGGGAGGGGCCATCAATTCACCCACAAAACCTTCAACCCAAAATGTGTCTTGACTACAAGATATACAGGGATAAAAATGAAGCAGGGAATAAGGAAACAGACAACCAGTGACTGCCCCAACTTGAGACCCATTCCATGAGAGAGAGACAACACTTGACACTGTTAATAATACTTTGCTATGCTTAGAGACAGGAATTTAGCACAACTTTCTCCTGAGAGGTTTCATTCAGCATCTGATTGAAACAGATGCACCCACAGCCAAACATCAGGTGAGCTTTGGGAGTCTTGTGGAAGACTGGGGGATAGAATTGGGAGAGACAGAGTGGTCAAGAACACCACAAGAAGATCTATAGAGTCAACTAACCTGGGCCCATGGGGGCTTACAGAGACTGATCTACCAACCAAAGAGCACACAGGGTTTGACCTAGGCCCCACACACATGTATAGCAGATATACACATTAGTCTTCATATGAATTCCCTAACAATTAGAGTGGGGGCTATCTTTGACTCTGTTGCCTGTCATTAGATCCCCTTTCCCCTACCTGGACTGCGTGGTTGGGCCTCAATGGGAGAGGATGTGCTTAGTCCTGCTGGGACTAGATGTCCCAGGGTGGGGTGGTACCTAAGGGGAGAGAGTAATGGGAAGAGGGATTCAAAAAGTTGGGAGTGTGGAGAGAGGAAGGAGGAGGTTGTGGTCTTGATATAAAGTAAATAAAATAAATTATTGGAAAAAATATATCACAGTGGATCTGGCCACTAGGCCAGATTCTTCCTGTATCCTTCAGGAACTACCTGTTATGAGGTATGGCTGGCATACCCTAAGCACTACCCTAAACATCTCTGGCCCGGGGGCTGGGCTGCTCTACCCTCAGCTTCCTTTCTGTATATAATTCAGCCATTTTGCTTTGCTCCTTCTTTTTGGCCCTTTCATCTACCTTTTACATTCCTGATGTCTTGGTCTGGCTCTCCCCTTTCTCCTCCCTTCTCTACCTACATGGTTCAGGGACATATCCACTGTAGACCCTCCCAGATGTCCCTGCCTGTAACAATGCTCTCCCATTTATCTACAATAAACCATTTTTTTCTTCCACACCTAGTCATGTCCTTCCACTTTTTCTTTTAATTTTTCGTTCATCTGGTGATGAACCCCAAGACCAGTCATATCCTTCCTCTTTTTCTTTCCTTTTTAAATTCAGTCTCCTGAAAGTATATACGTTCTTATGCTTGCAGTCATTTATATTTTTACTTGGAATTTAACTATAGAACCTTCTTGGACATTCTACCCATGATACTCTTTCTTCTGCTTTGTGTGATGTTTTACAGATTGTCATCTTGACAGGATCTAGAACCGCATTAAAGACAAGCCTCTGTGGGAGATAATCTAGATTATTTTCACTGATGAGAGAAACCCACCCTGAATAGCATCTGAATGGGGGTGACAACATTCCATGGGATGGTGTTCCAGATTGAAGAAAGAGAGCTGAATATTAAGTCAGCTAATAACTCACCATTTTGTATTTCCTGATTGTATGAAATGTGACCAATGAACCTCTTGCTCCGACTGCCAGATATCTGTTCCATGATAGGCTGTGCTATTCAACTGCAGGCAAATAAGCCCTTTCTACTTTAATTTGCTTTTCTCACTGTGTTTTATTACAGAAATAGGAAACATAACCAAGAGTTTGCTCAAGCCTATTAGTGATGCCTTCCACTATGTCTGTTGCTTGGTTCACTAAGTTTTTCATTTTCAACATTTCCATTCTTCATTTCTTCAAATATTGATTTGCATGTTTTTTCTTTCTTTCATAATAGTGTATTTTTTTAACCCTCAGCTAATTTTCCTGGTTAAGTGCTAGATTGAATTCATCTACTTATTTCAATTTTCTTTGAATTCATTGTTTTAAATAGTAAACTTTTGAAATCTTTATCTGGTATTTTGTATATTTCAATATGTTTAAATATGTTGTTAAAGGGTTGTGATCTTTTGAGTGAGTCATGTTACCTTGCATTTTTTTTATTTTTCTGTTTATATAATTCAGTTCGTTCATCTGTTGGTTTGAGTCTTTTCTATTATGAAGTATACTCTACTCTTAAAAAACACATTTAACTTTTTCTTATTCTTTAGAATTTCATATGTATGTATGATGAAATGTGATAATATCTACTAACATTTCCATCTCCTAATTCCTACTCCACATTTTCCCAAACACATACTCCTCCCAAATTCATGTCTTACTTTTTATGAGCTATTAATTCTACTTACTATTGCTCATATATGCACAGTTATGAAACCACCCACTACAAATGGTAACCCTAACAGTGGCCTTACCCCTTAAAATTAGTGATTTTTTTCCTGCTTCAGAAATTGTCAACTGTCAACAAATTCTCACTATTGTAGTAAGGAAGTCAAGTTCTATCCTCTGTCCATTGGGCTCTTTTTATCTCCTCTTCTACAATCTACAGTCTTGATTGGAGGGTTGAGGATGATATAAATGTTCCATTCAGGGATATATTCAGTATCTTATTTTCAGTTTGTCAACGATTTATTTTTACACTGACTGCAGTTCACTACAGAAAGAAGCTTCTGTGACCAAGGTTAACAGCCTTACACCTAGACAGGATTTTTACAGCATAACAGCATTGTAGCACCCAGAGTCCAGAGTTAGGTAAAACCATTAATAATTTTCCTTTCTAGCACTATAAAGCTAGCTACCAGAAAAGGTTTGCTGCTCAGTATTTAATCTGTTTTTTTCCCATGTCCTGCAGTCAAACTGTGTGTTGACTTTAGCAATAGGGCTTTACCATATAATCATGGTTGATAGCCATGAACAATGGCAGCATCCTTTGTTGTGGTTTCTCTTAGTCCAATAACTCAGAGGGAGTTATCCCATGCAGTTCACTGTGATTTCTTTGTTTAGTAACCAATTCATTTGAGAAAAAATGTTTTTCAACTACCCAGCATAATTATGTTTTAATTCCTTGTAAAAGGTTCCTATATTTTCCAATTAATTTACTAAAAAGAGAATTTTCATACAGCTTTTGCATATAACCTTAGTATTCATTAACCCACCCACTATGGATTCCTCTCCTGACTCTTTAGACACTCATGCCTTCTTAATCCTTTAACTCCTTTTATTCCTACCTCTTCTTTAATTTCACATATGTTCTACTATTCCTTCAAATATATTTAAGTTCAGCCCTGAAATAGCATATTATCATATGGGTTTTCATACCACCTCTCTCCCTCCTCACCCCCCTCCACCCCATACTTTAGTACCTTCCTTCACTTAAGCCTTTCTGGGCCCAGTATTCCACCTCTCTGGTTTTGTGTAACATATAATTTATTATAGCCCCACTTTTAACATGTTACTCTTAAAAGCTCCTTTGTAATTTCCTTGTTTTCAATTGTGCTCCAAGTTAAACACAAGAAATAAAAGATTTAAAGCAAAGATAAACATGTAAGAAAGAACATAGGAATTTTGTCTTTCTGGGCCTGAATTATTTCACTCAGGATAAAATTTCCAAGTACTATCCTCTTGCTTGTAAAAGCTTAGTAATATTTCTATTATGTATATATACCATATTTTCTTATCTATTCATTTGCTGATAGATATCTAGGTTGATACCATTTTTGTTGTTGTGAGTATAGCAGCCATGAACATGGACGCACAAATATTTCTGTAACAGGATACAAAGTCATTTGGGTATGTGTCCACTATAGTTATAGCTTGGCCATTTGCCAGTTTTAGTTCTAGGTTTTTAGTGTGTGTGTGTGTGTGTGTGTGTATGTGTGTGTATGTGTGTGTGTGTGTGAAACTCCTGACTGATTTCAAAAAAGAAGCTGAACTAGTTTACAGCCCCATCAGCATGTTATACCCATGCCAGATATTGTCTTTTGCATTTCTGATGATGGCCTGTCTAACTGGCATGAGATGGAATCCTAAAGTAATTTTAATTTCCATGGATGTCTCTACTGGCTAAGGATGTTGTACATTTTAACTGTGTTTCCTAGCCACTTATGTTTCTTAATTTTAGAATCCTCTGCTTAGTGACAAGACCATTTAGAAATTGTGTTGCTTGTTTTCTTTATAAAATTTGATTGGGAATTTCATCATGCATACAATGTGCTTTGATCAAACTCACCACATACTTCCTCCCTTCCAATTCCTCCCCTATTCCCAATAACACTATTTCCTCCCATGTTCATCCTTTGTTTTGTTTTGTTGTTTTGCTTTTTATTTAACCCATGGAATCCACATAGTACTGCTGGAATGTTCAAGGGTTTAGGGCCATCTACTGGAGTACGAGGAGACTACCTGGCACTTCATCCCTGAAAAAAATTGACTCTTTCTCTACAATAATCATAAATTACCAATAGTTCCTGAGCTAGGGATGGGATCTCCTGACAACCTTCCTCTGGAAACTGAGATTTTGTCTTGCTTGATCTTAGGCAGGACCAATGAATGCAGTCACAACTACTACTGGTTCATATGTGCAACTGCATTACAAACACAAAATAGTTTCACTGAGTAATCTATCACCTCTGGCTCTTACTCTTTCTACTCATTCTTCTTTAATAATCCCTGAGATTTGGGTGGCAGAGGGGTAATATACATAACTCACTTAAGATTGAAAGGTTTGCAGTCTCTTAGTCTCTGTACATTGATCAGTTATGAGTCTATTAATTGCTAACTACTGGAAAGGTTTGTTTCTTCTTTAAACTTCCATACAATAATACTGTATCTAGATCATTTTCACCCATACATTTCACCCTCTCACCCCTTTTCATTCCTATTCAACTTCATGATTTCTTCTTCAATTGCACACTGACAGAGACAGACAGACAGACAGATAGACAGACAGACAGACAGACACACACACACACACACACACACACACACACACACACACACACACACTACCTTGCAGCACATTGAAACCGTCTTAGAAATCAACAATTGGTAAATATGTTTAAGTTCATGAGTTCTTAATGTATTCTAGATGTCCCCCACCACCACACAAACACATACAACTTGTAGCATATAGAAAGCAGCTCAGAAATCAATGATGGGTAAAAAAAAGTATAATTTTATGACTTCTCTATATATTCTACACACTAATTTTCTTTTGGATGAAAAGATAACCCAGTAATTCACTTATTTCCAAATTTCCTTTGCTGTAATGAAGCATTTTAATGTCATGAATTATCATTTGTTGATTGTATGTCTAGAGTTCTATTTAGAAACACTTTACCACACCCACATGCTGAAGCATATGCTGTACTGTTTTTCTCTAGCAGTTTCAGTCTATCAGATCTTATGTTTTAGGGCTTTGATTCATTTTGAGTTGAGGTTTTTACAAGATGGTAAACTAGAATCTAATTTCATTTTTTGGCATACAGAAAATCAATTTTCTCAGCAATACTTGTTTGAGATCCTGGCTATTCTTCTATGTGCATTTTTCTACTCTTTGTCAAAAATTAGATGACTATGATCACTTGGACTTACATCTAGGTACTCAATTATATTCCATTGATCTACCTATATCATTTTGGATGATTACTACTCTTCTTCCATGGCTCTGCATATGATTTGAAATCAGGTTTACTAGTACATATTGAAGGACTTTTATCCTTCAGAATGTCTTCGACCATATTTTGATTGTTTTGCTTCCTTATAAAAATTTTCTAGTCTATACAATATGGCACTGGGATTGGTTTTAGATATTGATATTTATTTTAAATTAACAATATAAATTAATTCTGTTTACATAGTTTCCTCCAGTCCCTCTCCTCTGCAACTTTCCCTTATCTCTTCCACTAGAGTTCCCCATATAGTTTCATCTATATTTCATTACCTCTTTTATCTCTTCTTCAACTAGTGTGTGTGTGTTTGTGTGTGTGAGCACTCACGCAGATACAAGACATTCTCCTATGCATATGCATACGAAAGGCTACCACGTTGATGTCTGTGTTTTGTGCTGCCATCTGAAGTCATGTTGATATGAGTGGCCTGCACTACCATCTCAGGCCATGGTTATGCCCTTGACCTGTGCTCAAGCAGAGGGCCATGTTGATGTTTGTGGTCTGTACTTGCCACAGGAGAACAGGCTAAAGTTCACAGTATGCGATGATGCCATAGACTATGTGGATGGCTGTGGTCAGTACTGATGTCTGTGGTCTGTACTGCCAGAGGAGACTAAGCTGGGGTCCACAGCATATGCTGATGCCATCGACTGTGTGGATGACTGTGGTCCATGCTCTTGCCAGAAACCACATGGACATCCATGATTCATGCTCTCACTCACTGTAAAGGGCAAGGAAACTACATTTGCCATATTTATGACTGCAGACTTACAATTGAGAAAAAGAGAGAGAAGGTATCTGTGATAACATCTACGTCCCTGCTCCCCCTCCCAAAATATAGCGGTCTAGAAAGAAAGCCATCAAATTAAGCCATTAAATCTTAAAAACCGTGGTAAGGATGCTGAAGTTTAAC
>JADRCC010139520.1:0-15220 GCA_019843855.1 Hylomyscus alleni
GTGTGTGTGTGTGTGTGTGTGTGTGTGTGTGTGTGTGTGTATGTGTGTGTTTGTGCTTGTACATACACACCATGGTGTATACACAGGAAGTCAGAAGACAACCTATGGGAGTTGGTTCTCTCCTTCCATTGTGTGGGTCCCAGAGATCAAACTCAGACACTGTTCAAACACACCCAACGACATCGTTATTTAGTTATTGTTCAGATATCTGCTGAACAATACCGCCAACACACACACATACACACACTCACACGCATGCGTGCACTCACATTCACACCCACCACGGTCTGCTAGGCTTCATGCTTTCAAGGCTCTGGCAGGCTAGCTGTGAGAGGCAGGGAAGCCAGCAAGCAGGTGAGGACTGCCACAGTCAACCAGAGTAGGCGCTCCCACACCTGCCTGTCTAAACTGGCCGAGTCAGAAGTCAAGTGGGCCTCTGTCTCTTGAGATTGACCGAAGCATTCATTCATCAGTTCAGACAAATGAACATCCACTCTGAGGTAGACAATAGATAGAAGGTGAAAGATCCAGGGCAGGGAGACGGCTCAGAGGGTGGAGGTGACTGCTGCCAAGCCTGAGGAGCTGAGTTAGATCCCTGGGTCCCACATGGTAGAAGTAGCAAACCAACTGTTACAAGTTGTCTCTTGACTTTCCACATTGGGCAGGATGGCATATGTGACACACACAAATAAACATATGTGGTTTGTCAAATGCAAAAAGAAAGAAAACTTTGCCACCTGCTGCTATGACTTAACTTAGTCTGGCAGACAGAGAAGCCATCCAGTGAGCAGCTCAGGGAAGTTTAAGTGCAGAAACATGAGAGGAGGTAGTGATGCTGGGAGACCTCAGAGACAGCTGCCCAAGGAGGTGACAACTGAACAGCCTTGAAACAGGAGTAGAAACTGTCATCAAACGAGAAATAATGGGCTGGGGGCATAGCTCTGTGGTAGAGCTAGCATGTGCGGGGCCCTGGGTTCCAGCCCCGACACCCTGAAGGAACAACATATGCAGAGTTACAGACACAAGCAGAGCAGTCGGCGGTTCCATCTGGCCATCTGTCCTGCAGACAGTAGAGGTCAATGGAAGAAGGCCCTGGGGCTCATGTCCTGGGATGCTGCTGTTATTAATATCATAGAGGGAAGCCGGGAGTCTGGAGAGGAGCTGTGGGAGGCATGCCATGAGGGAGCATCGATGCTGGGTTCTGACCCCTGGTGGCTGAATGTGTTCTAACACCATCAGTTCATTCAAATAATATGTATTTAGGAGTATTCTTAGTCTGAACATGGGAGTGCACCAGTAACAGAAATCCAGTAAAGAAAGACAGTGGAGGTGGTCACTAACTCACAGAACTGCCAGGTCAAGGGTAGCTTGAGCGTGACTGGAACCAGTGCTGAAGGACACCAGGGACTGGTCCTTGGTCAGATCTCAGCTCAGCCTCTCACTATCAACAGGCTTCCTTCTCCCCGTGTAACCTGCAACTGGCCCAAGCTCCTGTCTTCCTGTCTTTTCAGACCCAATAGAAAGATGCTCTCCCCAATACTGCTCCAGCAAATGTTTCAAGATTAAGTTTCATTCACTAGGTATCCCCCCCAACATGTAAAAAATAGTGAGGAAGGAAAAATAAAACCGTCAAAATTAAATGATTTTAAAAAATCATTGATAGAATTAGGTCTTGGCTTTTCTATCCTGAAACACAGCCAAGGGGAGAGGTCAGCCTCTCCTCTTCCATATGGGCTAGAGTAGGGACCTCAGGGGAAAGTTAAAGTGTTCCCAGGAGAAGACAATGAAAAGATGGCCCTGGTCTCTCTTGGAGCCCAATCAACAGTCTTGGCAGCAAGTGTTGGGGCTATGAGAGGCGTTGAGGACTGGAAAGCCTTCTAGTGTCTCTACGAACCTAGGCTGGAGTCTGCACACTGTGTGACTCCTATCACGTTTTGGTGTGGTTTGGTGAAGGCAAATGGAGGCTGAGTTGCTGACACAGTGGGTAAAAGCACTCAATACACAAGCATGAGGATCTGAGTTCGAATCCCCGGAACCCACATTAAAAAGCCAGGCATGGTCACATGTGCTTATAAACCCAGTGTGGAAGGGTAGAGACAAGTGGATCTCCACAGCTTGCCAGCCAGCCAGCCGACCCAAAAGGTCGTACTTCAAGTTCAATGAGAGACCTGTCTCAGGGTTGTAAGGTAAGAATAAAAAGTCAGCCTCGGGGCTGGTGAGATGGCTCAGTGGGTAAGAGCACCGACTGCTCTTCGGAAGGTCATGAGTTCAAATCCCAGCAGCCACATGGTGGCTCACAACCACCCGTAATGAGATTTGACACCCTCTTCTGGTGTGTGTGAAGACAGCTACAGTGTACTTACATATGATAAATAAATAAATCTTTAAAAAAAAAAGTCAGCCTCGTCAGAGGGGAAAAAGTCATAAAACATGATACCACCTATATAAAAATAAAATGTAGATAGAAGAAATGATTTGTTGAAGTGAATCAGGTACTAGTGAAGTTCTACTTCTTTACTTAAATATTCTTTAAATCATATATATGCATTTAAAGTAGGATCTGTTTGGATGGCTAGTGTATTTCATTCAAAAATATCTAATAGCTGAATTATGTACCAAGAAGATTTGCCGGAGTAGGGGGATTATCCAAGTTGTCTGTGTCTCTTTGTTGGTTCTGTGTGCTGACATTTTACTGTAAACATGTCATTATGAATTACTAGGCTCCTTAGAGGGCAAAAGCTAGTTCTCCTCGGCTTCATATGGCTCCTTGGTAATAATTTCAGCAAGAAGTACTTTCTCAGAGCTACTGGAATGTTCTTCCGAGGGCAGACACCTCCCTGCTAACTTAGCCAAATATGTACATTGCTGCTCATGTGGGAGCGAGAGCCTCTAAAACGCCACAGGCCTGACCTTACCATGCAGATGAAGGTACAGAGTGTTAGGAGAGAAGGCCATGGGCCACCTGGGAGTTCCCAGCAGTGACTCAGCCAGGGTGTGCCACACACAGAAGGAGCCTGGGAATCAGCAGAGTCTTTGTCCACGGAGCCTTCGAAGCCAGGCATCCATAGCCATAGCCACCGTGTGACGGGCAGAAGAGCTTGATTGTCCCACTGGATGTCAGGAACTTTGGTGTTTACCCAAGCTTCCCCAGCTCATGCAAGACATGTGTGAGATGGCTCTGGCTTCCATCTCCAGCAATACAAACACTGAAAGATGACACAGATATGGAAACCAACAGGGCAGCTGCTTACTGGCTTGCTCAGCTAGCTTCCTTATGAAGCCCATGATCTCCTGCCTAGGGTTGGTACCACCCACAGTGGACTGTACCCTCTCCCATCAGTTAGCCATCAAGAAAAACTACCACAGGTAGGCCAATCTGACGGAGGCACTTTCTCAACTGAGGGTCCCTCTTTCCCTGTATGTCAATCAAGTTTAGCCATGACAGCACCCCAGCTGTGACCTGTGCTTTGTGTCTCTGCAGGAAAACAGCACTGTCTTGTACCACATGCTCCCATAACCTCCTAAGCTGCTGCAAGAACCTGTGGAGGCTTCGTTTCCTCCAGCAACACCCAGAAGGACTGCCAGAAGAGCAACGGGGGGAGCCACTGTCTGAGGAGACAGAAAGGACACGATCACAGGAAGGAATGGGGGTGTTGCCCTGGGAGGCTGTCTAGATCCCGCCCAGGACGCCAAGATACTAGCCTTATCCCTTGGACCTCCTTTCTGGAGCCCCTGTAGACCAAGTCTCACCACCACCAAACCACTGAGGACGAACTCCAGCCTGAGCCCAGAGGCTCACAGAACACACAAAGCAGCTTTCCTGGGAGCAGATTCCACACAGGAACTTAGGCTTATTTAGGCTGAGTTCCTTGGGTTCAAAGCTCATGTTGATGCTGGCCCTAGGAGTCATGAGCAGAGAGAGCAGGACAGAGACGTATACACAGGTGTGCGTGGACATGCTTCTGTAGAAAATATGCACACCTACTAAGCAGGGCAAAGGATGCTACCATAAAGCACTCTTCTCACTTCCCTAGTGGGGTCTCAATCTGAGCAGGAAAGAAGGGAATGGAAGAGAAGGAAGAGGAGAGAGATTGCCCTCTGTGAACACCTAACTAAGATTCAGGTACTTTGCCTACACAGGCTCTCATAATTTTTATACATATGATGCTTAGGATAAGCATCGCTATCCAGACTTTATAGAAATGGAAACTGAGAGTCTGGGTAGAGTGGAATGTACCTCAGGCCACTCAGTCAGAAAATGTGCCCCGGATAGAGGTACTCAGAAAGTACTTGGTGAGTGAATGGGTGTGTGGGAAGATGGATGGATGGATGGATGGATGGATGGATGGATGGATGGATGATGGATGGATGGATGAATGGATGGATATGTATATGGATGGATGAATGGATGGATGGATGGATGGATGGATGATGGATGGACAGAGGGGTGATGGATGGGTGTATGGATGGATGATGGATGGATGGATGGATGGATGGATGGATGGATGGATGGATGGATGTGTAGATGGATGGATGGGTAGATGGACAGAGGGATGATGGATGGATGGATGGATGGATGGATGGATGGATGGACAGATGGATGATGAATGGATGGATTGATGATAGATGAATGAATGGATAGATGTATGTATGTATGGATGGATGGATGGATGGATGGATGGATGGATGGATGATTGGTGGGTGGAAAGAGGGAGGATGGATGGATGGATGGATGGATGGATGGATGGATGGATGGATGGATGGGATGAAAATCCAGGCTTACGTCCATGTTTTCTAAACTACACTGACACTCAGAAGAGAAGCCAAGACAGTTCCTTAACTCAGCTAACCCTCCTCTAGCAAGTCTTAGCCCTTCAGGAAGCCCTCCATGATGAGCTACAGCCATTGATTGTGCTCTTTATCAACAAGAAGTAGTGTACAGTGGGCTTGTGGGGCAGAGTGTGTCTATTGAGTCCCAGGCAAGCACAGGTAGAAGTTGGGAAGATGCAAAGAGTACAGTTGTGTCGACCTAGTGCCACCCTCATCTGGTGACCAGGACAAATTCCTGGCCCCTCTGGCAGCTCTATATTCCTCTGTATAAATGGATAAGCTCCCTTTCTGTAATTAGAGAACTACTGAAGAGACTGGAGGTGCAGTTGGTGAGAGCTCTAGAGAGAAGAGGATATCTATGGGCTTCTCTTCCCTAGGGCTTCTCATTGGTATTGCCTTTCCTTGACCTCAACCCCTCCTTGGTAGTCATGTTTCCTAGACCCTCTCCTGCCCCTGAAGCTCAGTGATGGGATTTCTCACCTTGGCTCTCCCTTTAGGACCTCATCTACAACCATGACTTTCCTCATCAACCATAAGGAGATTATTTACTGATTCACAACTGTAGGCAAAGCATCAGGTGCTGGGTCACTTCCACCTGCAGATTTCAAAGGTAACATACCTTTAACAAGTCCACAACTACACTCTCCAACTTCTCCCTCGCCTGCTTCTCCAAAGCCCCCTTCTCAAGCAAAGGATACACCCCAGGCTTCAAAAGCCTTGGTCAGCATCAGCCCCTCCTTTTACCTTGCTTCTTCTCATGGTGGATAACTCTAGAGTCTTAGCTCCAACACATATCCGCCATCCAACTGATAATCTTCATCTTTCCTGTCTCACATGACCCTGCTGCTGCAGTCTCCATTGGGACAACTGGAAAAGATGCTTAGATCTCCTTCCTACACCCACCCCACCTTCTTCTTCCCATCAGCTCTCCATACAACAGCCTCAGTGGGCTGTGAAAATTCATAGCCTACTGTGTCACATCCAGGATAGAACCTTCTTTAGAATGGCCCGTAGGCCTGGCCTTGTCAGTTTCCATGTCCCTCCAGCTTCCTGCTTCACCATCCCCTACCTTCTCTTAATTCCACCCCAGTTTGTCGTATCATTTTATTTAGATCTACTATTTCTAACAATCAGGGCACTCAGAGTGTTATTTCCATGACCTCAAATGCTCCTTTCTCTTCTGGACAAGTTGACACCATGAGATTTCATCGAAAATACCATTTCCTTGAGGATTTCCTCCTTGTCTGTTCTGACACTTCCTATACCAGGCCCTTGCCACATACCATGGGACTTTCTGTAGAAGCCATTGGCTCAGTTATGATAGTCAGCTACGGTTTCTTGGATACCATCTTCCTCCTCTATGCATGAGTTCCTTCTGTTGACCTTTGCCACTTGGGTCTCTGGAAGAGTATTCGCATATAGTAGAAGCTTAAAGTTGTCAGGGAAAATGTGCAAAGAATGGTCCACAGTAATATTTTAAGGGCTAGCCTGCCAATTAACTTCAAGGAGTAATTTGGCCTGACGACTCCCAGAGATGGCCATTGAGTCTTTTTATCAAACTCCCTCTGAAAACCCAAGAAACCCACTTAGACATCTTCTTGGGAGTCTATCACAGGTGAGTCTCTTAAGTCACAGCCAACTAACTGGAGGCACAAGATCTCTGGTGCAAATGGACATGCATGATCAGAGAGACAGCCAGTCAGGGCTCAAGACCACAGTGCCAAGGACAACCTAACACATCAGAAGATTCCTGAAAATGTGAACTTTCTGGATCCTTTCCTGGCAGCACAAATGGGGTACATGAAGCCTGGGGAGGACCAGCTAAGGTGGAACTTCAAGTCCATTCTGTTTTACCATGTTCCAATAAAGCTATCAATGCAGATGCTGCCTTGGTCTCTCTCTCTCTCTCTCTCTCTCTCTCTCTCTCTCTCTCTCTCTCTGTCTGTCTCTCTCTCTCCCTCTCTCCCTCCCTCTCTCACTGGCAAAGAAATACTCCCAAAGTTTATCATGTGATATCTTGATTTAAAAGGGGAAAAAATCATGAGAAAAGTCTAGGATAAAGGACTCAAAGTTGGGAGCGGCCAAATTGAAAGTTGCCTTTAAAAGTTAGTATGGGGGGCTGGAGAGATGGCTCAGCGGTTAAGAGCACCCACTGCTCTTCCGAAGGTCCTGAGTTCAAATCCCAGCAACCACATGGTGGCTTACAACCATCCTTAATGAGGTTTGAGGGCAGCTACAGTGTAATAAATCTTTAAAATAAACAAATCTTAAAAAAAAAAAAGTTAGTATAGGACTGAGGAGATGGAAGAACACTTGCATTCCACCTAAGAGGACATGAGTTCAAGTCTCTCACACTCATCTTAAAGGAATAAAGCATGAGTGTACATACCTATAATTCCAGCATTACAGGGAAGATATAGTAAGACCCTGAACATTCACTGGTCAGCAGTGCCAAAAATAAGCTTCAGGCTCAATGAGAGTCTCTGACTTGGGCTGGAGAGATGGCTCAGCAGTTAAGAGCACCGGCTGCTCTTCTTTAAGACCCAGGTTCAATTCCCAGATAATACCTGGGTTTAATTTCCAGCATCCACATGACAGCTAAAAATTGTCTGTAACTTCAATTATAGGGGATTTCACACACACACACACACACACACACACACACACACACACACACACACTGAGTAAAAACAAAACAAAAAAGTAAGTTCCCAGCAGCTTCACTTCCTCTTTACTCGTCAGAAGCCATGAAAAGCCAAACCATGAAGGAGGGCATTACCTTAAGGCGACATGTTGAGATTCAGAGTAAAAACTCCTGGAGAGCTGCCATCCAACCCACCCAGTGGTCTGATGTCTCTGTTTCTTGCTGACTTGGAGAAGGCTACCACTTACGTGTGCAGGGGGTGCTTGGCAAGTGTGTTTGTGAAATAGATTTTCAAACTTGTCAGAGACAGGGATTCATTACACAGGAGCAACATCTTCAGGGTGGAAATGGCCGTCGATTGGTGGAGACCCACACTAAGTGAGGAAGGGCAGGTCAGGCAAGAGAAACCCGAAGCCCAGAGGATCCAATGGAAGGCTTCAAAGAAGGACACAAGGCAGGGAAGGGGTTGACATGGAGAATCGGCTTGGGTAACTAAGTATCGGCTGAGAAGGGGCCCTGGTACAAGAAGGATGAGCCTGGAGGTTGTAGAATTCTGAACTTTGGCTCCTTCAGAAGTCATGATGACACACCCTGATGAACTTTCACAAGAACCAGAGAAAAGCTGGTAAGGCAACGCTTACAGATACACCGCTCTTCTCAAACAGCATTTATTATGTCGAAAGAGAAGGTCAGAGCTATGCAAAAGGCTTTGAAAGGTGAACAGAAGAAGGTGAGTCTGAAGGCAATGCTGGTTATTTCTTGATGGAGCTGCTTTCTCCTTGGTTACAGCCAGGAGTGTGATAACCACCCAAGAACTAAACAGACAACCAGGCATGGCTGGAGCCTGGGAGCTGCATTTTGCAATCCTGATCTGCAGGCAGTGATGCTGTTAGCATGAATCAGATGAGAAGCAGAAACTTGTAAGTAAGCCATGGTGGAAGGCCAGGAGAGAAGTAGGAGTCCCACAGATTGGCTGAAGTGATGTGGAGATGGGTGCAGGGCCCTGATGGGCAGCTAGTATTCAGTCGCTGCAGGGGTTAAGGGTGGGGAACCTTACCCTATACCTCAGAAGCCCTTGAAATGTAGTAATTTAAGCAGGAGACGGCTAATATAATAAGGTCTGGGTTAGAACGGAAGCACTGAGATTTCAGTTGGGAAGCCAGATCAGGGGCCTCAGAGCAGAGGCAAACACCAGGACCGTCAGGGTGAAGAGTGACGCTTTTTGACTGGTCCAGGCTGGCCTAGAACTCACTTTGTAGCCCAGGCTGACCCCACACTCTAGATCTCCCTGACTCTTCTCAGCTTGACCATAACATTTTATGAGGGCCCACTCTCTGATGACCCTTAGCTATGTACTGGGAAGACAAAGCTGATAGTGTACTTGAACATGTGTTCCCTACTCTCCAGGAAGATGGGCTTGCATTTAAACATTGCAAGGGAATTAGGGGAGGAATAAGGCATGCCAGTTAGCAGGCACATCACCAGGAGACAGAGGGTACACTTACTTACACCACGAGGGAGGATGTGGACCCAGCCCATTGAGACTTTCTAAAGGGTAGTGATGCCCCTGGCCCAACGGAACCAGGTCTTACCAAAGTCTGGTGTGGATTTTAAGAACACAATGGAGCCCAGACCCAGGGGATCAGTTTAGGATGCCACCTCAGCTGAGCTGGTAGACAGTGCAGACCTTCCGGAGTACCGGGAAGCCCATTTTAACTCACCCCAACTGGTCACCAGGACCAGTGTTTCAGAGACAGCTAATCAGTATACAGGTAAGGAAGAGGAAGGAGCTTAGCATGCGTGGGTGGTTCTCACCAGGCCATTCAAGCAGGAAACCATAGCCACAGGCACACATCTTCCAGAATTGCAAGTATTCCTGTAAGAATTCATCAGACCTTACAGGTCTCTGGCTGGGTGGCTGGAATGAGCTCCTTCACCCATTAACAGCCCGAAGGGACTTGTGACTCATTGGAGATGACTGCAGATTTCAGCACCAGGTCTCTGATCTTCTTGCTCAAGGTCACATGGGACACAAGGGGCTTCTCACACCCTGCCATGTTACTGACCTCAGAAGCTGGCCTGCTGCAACAGGAGCTCACTCCCTGGGGCTCTGCCCAAACTGTCACGTGCGTGCCATAAACCTGGCATGATTCCCAGAGAAACAGGTCCCCCAGAGGACTTGCCTTCTGGGTAATATGGCTCCCAGATGAACCTAACCATGATTTTCAACTGAGATTATCAAGCTTTCCCACATCCAGGGTTATCCTTCCAGTGGGCCACCTCTGTGGGCAGCAGCAGTCAGTCAGCAACTCATAAAATGGGATCAGGAAAAGATGTGACCCAACGAGCAACCCCAGTCAATGGTCCAGTTAAGGCCATAGCTCAGGCCTCCTAATCAGCAGTCTGTGTCTTTTCTGATTTAGAGTTTGAGTTTATTCCTAAGCTCGTAAGTGACTGCAGAGATGGTCTCCTAAAAATAGAAATAACTAAATAAACAAGTCAGGAATAACAAGAATACCAACGGCCGTGTCAACGTGGGAAGGGAAAATTTTTATGGAGCCTTGCCCTTAGCAAGCTTTCATAGAGTCCTGCTCCTAGACAAAGAATTACAGGAAACTAGTGGCTTCTGGGGGAAGGAGAATTAACCTCTTCCAAGGATGAGCCCCCCACTTATTGGTTGTCCAATGTAGAGTGATCAGCCTCAAAACGATATAGACTCCACCAACAAAAACAGACTCGGCAGGTTGTGTGTGTGTGTTTGTGCATATACATACATATACTCATATATGTAGGTAACAATAATAACCAAAAAAAGGAGGCCATTAACTTGAGTATGGGGAGACATGAGGGGGACTGGGGAAAGGGGAGAGAGGGGGGACTGATGTTATTCTATCTCAATGAAAAACATTAAAAAAATAGAAAGGACATATAAACTAAAACATTATACTATTATAAGGAAAACTGGACTTCATTTGGCAACCTTCTCCCCCCACATCCTCATTTTTTTCCCTAATAATTTTTTGATGAATCGATTGCTGTGCAGCGCTTAATTAAATTTGATTTTTTTTCTTCTTTATCATTAAAATTGCAGTGTCTGTGAGGACATAAATTCAACACTACATCAAGTTTCAACTGTAACAGCAGCACAAAGGTCTCCCTCATTATTTTTAACCACGGGAGCTTGTCTCCTGGTTTGCATATCGGTCTTTGTAGCCACAGACATTGAGTCACTGGTCCCCCTTCTTATGTTTCAACAAGGAGATGCTGCTAACTTGACAGAGGCTCCTTGCCTGGGCTGCAGCGCACATTTGCCCCAAGACACAGACAGCCCCTGATTTACAATGGTTCTACTTAGGGTTCTTTCTTTTGTGGTCAGGTGAGGGTGAGACACGTGGTATGGATGGAAAAGCCATCTTTCCCCAGGTTAGACAGAGGCAACGGGATCCCATCTGGTGATGCCGGGTGGCAGCAGCGGGCTGCAGCTCTTACTCAGCCATGGAGTCGTCAGGGTGACAGTCAGCACTCCACAGCGCTCTAGATTGTTCAATGAGGGTCTCACTGGGCTAGATGGAGTCAGCGCAGCAGGCTTTCTATTGTTTTCAAACTCTGGTGAGTTATCGGGAAATCATCCCATCACGGGTAAAGGAGCATCCGTACACACAAGTAGATTCTGGGTATGGAGGTCACATGTTGTCAAGGTGCCTTCAAAGAAGAGCAGTTCATTCTCAGTTGTGCCAGTGCCAACAGGGAGGCCCTGTCCCCCCAGCTCTCAGAGCACCCTCTGGCTTCTCTTATCCCCTAGAAGTTAGAACAAGTCAATTAATCAGGACAGTAGAGAAACTTTAGGGACAAGACATTCTCACGGGTCTTCTTGGACTACCCTATCTAGCCTTCTCATGACCTCTGAGTCCTACCTTCCTCCCAGATCTCTTTCACGGAAGCTGGCCCTATCAGAAACACACAGCCATGGCAAGCTGTAGCAGCTAGTGGTGCCCCAGCAATGCCGTGTAACAAATATCCTTAAACTCATAGCACATGGCAATAAAAACCCATCAGCTCCTGGGTCTGGAGGTTCGACTAACCAACATGACAGCATATGACCTCCATGGGGCTTTTGATGGGATGGTCCAACCCCTCTAATGGCTTGGCAGCTGTAGCACACACCTCTTCAGCCGCATCCTCTATACAATGCTCTTTCCAATCTACCCTTTCCCTTACTCATCCCCCGAATCTCAGCTTGAACATCATCCCTATTTCCAAACTGTCTCTGTTCCCATTCTCAAAGTAGCTCACCACTTTCTGTTCCTCTGCATCACTCCTTGACAAGGACACATCAGACACCTGCCTGGCAGATTTGGACATATACAGGGACCACCCAAGTTCCCTGGCATAAGACAAATAAGAAGAATCACATCAACAATTTATGATCAATATCCCTGTTATCAGTCTATGCCCCTGCCCCGCCGTCTACAGATACATCAACAAGACTGTCACTGCAGCCAGAGGGACTGCAGAAACTGCCGAAGAGTGGAGCAGGGCTGCTGTGTTGGATACCCTTCCAGAGATGGTGTGGTATTTTACTCAAGTCTCTGCACATCTTCTGTTTACTGATCAAACTCTATCTCTAAGTGTAAATATTGAGATAACAATGATCACACCGTATTGTTTAGGTAATGATGAAGAGGAAAAAAATTTTCTACCTGTTCAGCACGACACAATTTTAAACATATTTTGGAGTGCACAGAGATAGAATCTGCTAGTTCAAAGAGCCAACTATACAGTTTTTATTGAGCAATATCAAGTTTTTCCCCAACCCTTTGATTTAAATGAATATTATAAAAAAAATATGAATGGGATAGGTGTGCCAAGTACCAAGCCAATGCCCCGTCCAGACCACACATGCATTTGAATTCAGTTCTGACCCAGGAAAAGAGATTGGCCCAGGAAATCCCCTTTCTCCTGCCTCTCTATTCAAAGAGGGCAACATGTACTTTGAACATCTTATATAACCATGGCTGGCAGGTATGATTACGTTATCAGATTCTCAAGAGCCGTCCCTTTCTGTTCACAAAGGCCCAGACTCTGGAGTGAAGTGTTAACTTGTAAACACTGATAAGTTACAAATGTTTCCCTCTGGTGTGTAAAGATGCACAGTTATCTGTTCCAGGAGAAAGATAATATACCAGGCCATGGTATGTTGTCCAGGGCCACACTGGTAAGTTTCTCTCCGACTTAGCAAACAGGATCTCTAAATTGTGTTTCATGAAAGTCTGTGTCTGCCATTGTGTTTCTTGAGAGTTTGCGTCTGCCAGCCCTGGTGTGCAGCCTGATCCCTGCTGTCCCCAGCAAAACAAGTTCAAAGTGACACGTGTAAACTTTTCATTTGTATGAGTCACAGCATACAAAGCATGTATCTTGGACAGCATGTATCTTGGACAGCAATCTTGGGTTCTAAGAACAACTGGTTCATAGGGTGCCCCCTATTGGCTGGGCCATTTTATCATTAGACACCATAAGTCTGAAAAAAAAAAAAAAAAAAAAAGTTGAGCCTAAGAGAAGAAAATCAGAACTTCCAAAGTATGAAACAAAATCTTTAAAAAAGAAACAAAAGATGCTTCTTTAAAACTCTCCAAAGTACGAGATGTTAACATCTGCAAAGCATGGCTCTGCTCAGTTACATAAAATGTGTAGGGGTGGGTTCCATGGAACTCATGTATATGTCAGAAGATACTGCATGGAAGAGAAGGTTTATTATAGATATGCGGGAGAGCACAGCCAGAAGCAGGAACATCTGGGAGAGTCCAGAGTGGACATGACCAGACTGAGCTGTGCCGTGTAAGGAGAGGGGGAGGGGAAGAGAGAGAGGGAAACCAGGCACAACAGCCAGGAAGCCCAGTGGTACAAAGTAACCAAAATGGTTAGATTATACAGGGAAGAACAGCCCATCCCTGGGCTGCAGAGTTCAGAGTAGGGCACAGGGTATGCCGTCCAGAAGGGCTCTGCAACAGATAGGGTCTGTGGGATGCGGGAAGAACCTGGAAGCCAGGTCTACTTTGATTATGATAGGTAGGCACCTCAGCCATTTGCCTCAGGTGTGAAACCTAACCACAAGGAATCTCTCAGGAGAGTGAGGAAGACATGTTTTCTGCATCATTTTTATGGGATGTAAAATGGGCATAAAGGTAAGGCCACATTCTCTAGCTCTGTTTCTAAGGTGTGGTCAAACCCTAGTCCACCACCCACCCCATCTTGATATTCTAAAATCTCAAGGATGGAAATCCCTGCCTACCTCCTCCCCAAATCACTGTCACCACAATCTGTGGCATGCCGCTGTGACCCCCTCCCTGCACCATGGGCCATGGTATCTAACAGACACCCAGCCCCCATAGTCCCCTTCTACTATCCTAGTGGAAAGAGGTTCTGAAGATGAAACAGAGGGAAACGTTTAGAAATTAAAGGTCCTCGGCTGAGTTGGGTTTTCGCTGTGCCCTGAGAAATACCTTCACCGGTCAGCACCTGTCTGTGGTCATTCCACGGTGCGAGGAAGAAGTCCCGTGAAAATTTCATGTCTCCACATCCACAAGGCCATCACTTCTTTAAAACCCTGTGTTTTTTTAACATTCTAATTTTTATTTCCATCATTTAGAACTGCTTATTTGGTCAAGTATGGACAGCACATATAGCTCAAGGAAGTGTAAGCAGTTTCTTGTCTTTGACGAGAACCACCTTAAAGCACTCTCAGAGCCACAGGGTAAGGGTAGGAGCTGAGGACGCCCTCCCCAGTGGCCTGGTTTCCATCAGGCTCAGCACATCAGCACATCAGCACAAACTCCGTGTTAACCCAGGGTTGGAGCCGTGGCCAAGGGGAATCATACTTCTCGCTATACCTCGAACCCTCCAGATATGTGTCCTGACTCCAAGCCAGGTTCTACAAGAGCCTTGGAGGTCTGTTACCCATTCATGTGCACTTCAGTTTCACCATCTGGAAAATAGGAGTGACCATTATTACCAAAATCAAAGAAAGAATAAAATAGGCAAGCAACGTATCCAGCACCTGCCTGGTAAAGCTTTGCTAGTAAACATTCGCTTCCAAAATCACATCATTTAAAGTCAATAATAGTTTCAGAGTCATCAAACATAGGACATTTCCAGGTCTAACAAATCCCGGGGCTAGACATTTGGCAAGGACTCTTTCTTCAAGGACTTGCTGGCTTGGGAGAGCTTGCTTCATCTTATCCAGGCAGGATAATGTTTCCTAACCCACCTAAAATGGCCTTCTCGGGTTTGAACTCAATTGCACATTACCAGCTGGTAAAATATCGGTAGCTTGCAGAGCATGTTTGGATAGAAACATTGATTGAGTTTGATTTTGTAATTTTGTGCTCTCTTTTTAAAAACTCTGTATCAACTTTTTTTGTGTTCCATCTTGAAGAAAATAAAATGAAAATCTGGAGGGGTGAGGGGAGGTGGGAAGGCAGCCAGCGAGGAGCAGGGGGGAAGTGCTGAGCTGGAGATTAGAAACTTCAAAGCCAAACCAAGGGCTCTCAAGGTCCTGTAAAGGTTTGCCTGAATTTAAATAGGAAGTGCACACCGCCCCCAAATCCCAACGGGAGGAATTGAATCCTGGATTTCTCAGGATTCAGCCCATCCATTCTTCTTCTTTCAGGCCAGCATTCTCAGAAAACGGAGCTGAGCTGGCATATTGTTAGCGGGGGTGGGGGTGGGGGGGGGGGGGGGGGGGGGGGG
>JADRCC010139546.1:0-10094 GCA_019843855.1 Hylomyscus alleni
GTGTGTGTGTGTGTGTGTGTGTGTGTGTGTGCATGTGTGTGTGTGTTGGGGGGAGGGGTTCAGATTCAAACTACAACACAAATATCACTAATGAGAGAAGAGTTATTTATCACTTTTAGTTTGGGATTAATTAAAAATGAAACTGTACTGCTAGTACTAAACATTGGTGAAAAACATGATTTACTTTACTAAAACATTTAATACATCCTTTACTGGAAAATGGGTGAGGTGGTCTAATATTTTGTTGTCAGTGAAATAAACAGCCATTGTTATTCGAAAATCTATAATTTCGATGAAGCGATTACGTTCGCCATGCTCCGTGGATTACCCAGGAGTTGCTGGCTTTCTTCTTCGGCCTATCTGACCTGTATGCGAGTGATGAGTAAACCAGGAAATGGCCTAGGACTGTGTCATACTCATCACATGAGATTGGAGAACTGCCACACTAATACCTGGGAAAATCCACCATTCGGGCTAGCAGCAATGTTCTCTGACTACAGCGCACAGCATGGAGACCACAGGGATCTCGGGGTTTGTAATATGAAGAAGCAAAGCTTGGGAATTTTCCAGTCAAATTTCTGCCTAATGTGGATTTAGTAAGGCATACTTAGGAACAGAGACAGAGTGTTCTCTTTGCTTCTTATAAAGGAATAAATTAGTAAAATCATTTCGGCTCTACACAACAAAAACAAGCTTATGGAGGGGGAGGGCCCTTAGTAAATAAATGGGATTTTTTAAAAAAAATGATCCACATTTTAAACACCAGTAAGTTAGAAATTTAAAAGAATACAAGTTGGGCTGGGGGTAGCTCACCAGAAGAGCTTGCCTAGTATTGATGAAGCCCTGGGTTCGGAGCAGCCCTGCAAAAATGTGATTCTCAGTAGAAGAGGTCTTGAGAAAACACCTAGTATTCTCTGAGAGAGTGCTGTGACTGGGAGGTGGTCCAGCTGGTAACCATGAGGGCTGGGGTTCAGCTCCCCAGCACCCATGGAAAGCTGCGTGTGGCAGTGTGTGCCTGTAATCCCAGGGTTGGGGAGATGGAGACTTACTGGCTATCAGTGAGCTCCAGGTTCAGTGGGAGAGCATGGCCCAAAAGTCAGAGAGGAACTGAGGAAGACCCTCAAGGAAAACCTCTGAATTCCACATGCATGAGTACCCCACATGTGTGCACACCCAGACAAACCACACACACACACACACACACACACACACACACACACACACACACACCAAAACTTGCTTAAATGGGCCATCACTTTTGCCTCCTTTTATTTACAATAAAAAAAGAGAAAATGTTGGATTTCCTTCTAACAGCTATAGCTAGGCACTGACTGACCAGTCAGAGAAGATGTCCAACTTAGCCAGAGTGGCCCAGCCAATATGCAAAAGCTAGAAAGCAGCTCTCTTTATCTAATACAGTCAAAGGCCTCAGTCTAAAGTTGATTTCTAAACTGAAGATGTTAGGGAAACATCCCGTCCTTGTTCCAGTATGCTTTAGAATAGAGGAGCTGAACTGAGGATTAGAATATGTATATACAGAAGAAAATTCAGTCACCCTTAGTGTTTATTGCATTCAGTGCTGTAGCTGCTTATCAGCAGAAGGTTCTAATTAACTGCCTTCCTATCCTAGCTTTACAGGTGTCAGTTTGGGGTTTCCTCTCTGGACTATCTATAAAGCCCAAATGCATGTCACTTTCTAAAATTCTAAATTTTAGGAGCAATCTGGCTACTTAGTAAGTTCTAGGCTAGCTTTGGCTATATAGCAAGACCTTGTCAATCAAACAATGTATGGGCTGACAAGATGGTTTAGCAAGGAGGAGTGCTTGCTGCACACAGCTGATGACCCCAGTTCAAGCCCTCCAACCAACAAGGTATGAAGGAACTGAAGCCCAAAGGCTGAACTCTGACCTCCACCCCAGCACTGTGGCACGTGTGTCCTGCACACACACACACACACACACACACACACACTTACACACACATACACACTCAATGCACAATAAAAAACAAGTAAATTAATAAATAAGTTTTTATTTCTACATCTGACATGATGCAGAAATGTTCCCCTAGCATTCACAATGGTCATCTTTTTAAAAATGGGAATAAGCGAGTTTACTCTAGAGCCATTTTGAATAACTAAGGCCTGGGAAACAGATGTAGGCCACCTCAAATTCCATGTTCCAATGTGGAAGCAGTTTCATGAAGTTTTTGTAGTTTTAAGTCATAAATCGAGGCAAGTCTAAAATACACTGGTGGGCAAACCAGAGACATGGGTACAGTAAGATGAGGGAAGGTTTTCATGTGCTCAGGATACTCTCTGGTGACATTCCTAGTTCTGGGGTTGGTGGAAGGTAATGGCCTGCAAAATTAACAGGTCCCAGAAGGGTTTATCTATTAAGTTACAGGATATTAGTTCTGCCGGAGGTGGGCGAGGAATAGCTGTTCCGGAGGGCAGGCAGTGGCCGAGATAAGGACCTGCACACAGTGGTTCGCTTTAGGTGATGGAGTAGAGAGGGCTTTCTTATTTTCTCTGTGCTCTTTAACATATGAATTTCCTTACAAATCCTTAAATAATAACCACCTAGATTCCTCTCAGTTCTACTTACTTAGCCAACATCTCAGTTCAGCCCCTTCCCCTCTTAACTCATCACCCAACGTTGCTTCTCAAAAGCCCATTGCTGCTTTGGTCTCTGTAGCTCGTTTTACAGGAATCTCCTATGGAGCAAAGTGAAAGAGTGGGGTAAAGGGTGGGGCGTCTTGTTGTTTTCTCAGGGCACTCGACTTCCGAGATGAATTTCTTCTGCGATCTGCATTCGTTGTGTCCATAACGCGTGGGTTCCAAAATACGGTTGGACCTTCCGCACTCTTCTAACAGGAGGACTTAGTATTTAGGAAACTTGGAGACACATGGCTCAACCCAAGTAGTACTTGTAAACATTGGGCTATCATTTAAGGCCGGGTCCCTGCATGAAATAATCTCAGGATTTCTTTTGTGGCACAGTGTATCTGAGGAATAAAAGGATGATCCTGGAAGACATCTGGACAATATGAGGCTACTCAGGCTTGTAGGCATAGCTCACAAATGACTCAGCTTCCTTACTTTCCTCAGGGACCCTAAGGGGTTATACTTCTTTGAGATTGGGTTCTGAGTGGTAACAGGATCCTCCTCCTCCCCCTCCTCCTCCTTCCTCCTCCTCCTCTTCTCCCTCCTCTTCTTCTCCCTCCTCTTTCTCCTCCTCCTCCCCCTCCTCCTCCCCCTCCTCCTCCTTCCTCCTCCTCTTCTCCCTCCTCTTTCTCCCCCTCCTCCTCCCCCTCCTCCTCCTTCCTCCTCCTCTTCTCCCTCCTCTTTCTCCCCCTCCTCCTCCCCCTCCTCCCCCTTCCTCCTCCTCCTCTTCTCCCTCCTCCTCTTCTCCCTCCTCTTTCTCCTCCTCTTCCCCCTCCTCCTCCTTCCTCCTCCTCCTCTTCTCCCTCCTCTTTCTCCTCCTCTTCCCCCTCCTCCTCCTTCCTCCTCTTCTCCCTCCTCTTCTTCTCCCTCCTCTTTCTCCTTCTCCTCCTCCTCTTCCTCCCCCTCCTCCTTCCTCCTCCTCCTCTTCTCCCTCCTCTTCTTCTCCCTCCTCTTTCTCCTCCTCTTCTCCCTCCTCCTCCCCGCTCCTCTGCCCTTTCTCACCTAATTTATAGTACTATGTGTGCTCTGATGATCTACCTAAATGAAGTGAGGGTGAAAAATAGGATGAGTGTTTGTCATGGGAGAGAGACGTCAAAGTCGAGTTGGGTGACTAGCTGGTAAGTTCTAGAAGACAGACATCCATGAGAAGGACACTCGGGTTCACCTCTTGTGTTTATCTTCAGATTCTGGTCTCTGAACTCAGCCTGTTCTCCTTATGGTGCTGTTGCTTCATGCTGGAAGGGCAGGAGTCTCTGCTGGCCACCCTCCTCATTTTGTGTAGAATCGGAGGCTTCTGTGACAGTGCCAGCTCTGAGAATTGAACAGAGGAGGAGAGGTGGGTGGAAAAGTACTTGTAGGCAATGCGGAGCTGTCCAGCAGTGAAGGAGCTGCATCAGTGAAGTCCCAGCGAATCACACTGAGGGTGACAGCTGGGAGCAAGGCTTTGATGAGACCGGTCCCAACAGGGAGAGTTTATATGCCTGCATGTTTACAACTGTATCCTCTTCCTTAGGTTTCAGCAATCCTTGGACTTAAAATATGAAATGGAAAGTTCTAGAAGTGAAAAATTTATAAGTTTTAAATTTGCATGTCATTCCGGGAAGTATTCATGCCCTTCCTCCTGAGATATGTATGTATTATCTCTTTGCCCAGTGTATCCACATTGTAAGTGGCCCATGAGCCACTCAGCAGCCATCTTGGCTACTGTGTTTGCTTGCCATGAGATCACAGTGATTCCTTAAGTAACCCCTGTGTGACTTACTAATGGCCTAAAGACAGGATGGTGTCGACAGCAGAGAAGCCAGAAAGGGTTTCCTTTATGTGAAGAGGTGAACTTTCTTAACTTGCTAAGGAAAGAAAAAAGTAGACACTGCGGTTTCTGAGACCTACAGAAAACAAAACAAGACAAACAAAAAACCCAAATCTTTTACCTATAAAATGGTAGGGAAAAAAGGAAAAAGAAATCTATGTGTTCAGTTTTTCTGTCAGTCCCAAACTGCAAAAGTTATGGCTATCACATACAGTAAGCATACAATAAGTTATGATGGAAAAGCAATTAAATTATGGGTCTTGGCACTATCTATGGTTTCAGGCATCTACTGATTACTAGAGAATATTCTGTATGTGAGAGCACTAGTATTGTATCAAACATACTGTGTACCTTCACCCAACCCATCCCAAAGCAAGAATGAAGAGAGAGTGAAGGGAGAAATGTGCAGGGGAAGAGAAAAGGAGACTTGAAGATAACGGAAGGCAAAGACAGGATTATCTTACACATGAGCCATCCCTCAGCTTGTCACTGCTGATCCACTTAGTGTGTGCATGCACTCATGAGCACATACTCGGGTGCGCATGTGTATACACACACACACACAATCTGTAAACGTGCGCATGTGTATACACACACACACAATCTGTAAACATGCTTTGCAAATGCGTTGTGCCTTCAGTATTCATGTTGTACAATCAGAAATAGTCATTTTAAGCATAAAATTTTGGAGAAAAAAGTAGCTAGTCAAAGCCGTCCCCAAGTGTATAACTTAAAAATTTAAAATTAAGTATATGAGTCCTATAAAAGTCTCCTAGTGTTTCCCTTTCTAAGTGGCAGGCGCATCCCTTTCTGTGTATGCATACTTACTTGACAGAATCCAATACTATATTGCACAATTTATTTTTTTTATTAAATGAATTGATGCCTAGCCATATTTGTCTCTTTCCTTTCCCAATGGAAAACCAAAATGACCACAAATATCCTAGAGTTGGGAAAGGCAAGAAATTGGGGGTATTTCTTGTCTAGGTTTCATATCCCAGGCAATTAAATATAATTCAAATTTTATAGGGATATTTAATTAATGGAAGAAAGGCAGGTTATTCCTTTGTAATTTTTTAATCTACCTTTGTAATTTTTAAATACTTTAAAAAACTATAAACAAATAAACATTTATATTTCAAAATTGAAAATTCACTGTAGAAAATTTGGGAAATACAAAAATATGCATACCTCAAAAGAAAAACTTTACACAATCTCTATTTCAGGCTCAATATTTTTTAAATTAAAAAAAAAGGAGACAGTAAAAATAATTTTTGGTCCAAACTGAAAATCATTGCCTACACTGATTTCTTCTTCTAGTCCAGAGAACCGGGGTCTTGTGTATGCGGCCAAACTAAGCAATGTCCCGCCCGGCATGTCAACATACCTAAGTCATCTCTCTCAGCATCCTCTCTTCTTTGGACCTGACGGACAATAAGTTATTAATGGCAGGCTAGATCCAGCCGTAAGGTTGTAGATAATCCCTCAGCTTTCTTTTCATAACTAGAGGCTCAAAAAAATCATCAAGAGGAACATGGTATCACAAAACAGCTTTATTTTTGTGAACTAACACTGCAGGTTTCCCATTTTGGACAGCTGCAGTCAGTCAGTCATGTGCTACCCAGAACTAAACTCCACAAAAGAAGAAGTTAACTTTAGTCTTGAAAAATCCTTTTATCCTGCGTGATTCTGATGCCTTTAAATTTGTCACCTGAATGTGATATTAACATAATCGCCTGCATTTTCTGCTAATGAATGCACCTGTTTCTAAGACTTTATTTTAGCAGTTTTAATGAGCTCTTCAAAGGAGTTTGCTTGGACTTACCACACCGCTAGGGGAAAAAAAGCAGCTGTAAGCAACTAACACTGCATTCAGAATTCAAGTCAGAGCTCTGTGAAGTTGTTAAACTCGAGAAGGAGTATCTACCCATCTGTCTGCAAGGAGAGAGAAGAAGCTGAGCTGTAGCTACAGTAACTGGGAAATGCTCTAGTGAAAGTGGGCCTGGCTACAGAAGCCTCTTCATTGCTTGGCCAGAAGGTATGGATCTCAGGCAATTCTCTCTGAATCTCTATGTTCTTATCTGTATATGGTGTCTACTTGTTGTAAGGGTCACATGCCTCGTGCTGTAATCACTCAATAATATTAGGTTTCCCTATAACCATAATGCTTATTCTCAGGGAGATGTGACTTAGCAAAGGGCCACATATGGTTGGAATTCACTTATGTAAAATACCCAGACTGGTAACCACAGAGAAAGTAAATTGGCCGTGGCCAGGTTCCGGAAGGAGGGAGCCAGCATCAGGCAGTAACAGCTTAATGGATGCAAGGCTTCCCTTTGGGAGTGATGAAAATGTTTGGGAACTGGATACAAGTGGAAGTTGTGCAATGTCACAAAGACACTCTAGGTTTCTGTATTGTTGCCTTTAAAATAGTAGATTTTGTTATGTGAATTTCACCTGAAGCAGAAAACAAAAGCACTCTTTTAAGTAATTAATAATATAATAATAATAATAAAATGTGACTTTAAATGGATCAAGCAAATTGTTTGATTGACTGCAGGTCCTAAGAGAATTCTTAGATGAATAATGACTCATCAAAACATCACGCTAAGGAAACCAATCAGCTCTCCTCTACAAAGCCCGGAGGATGTCCTTTCAGTGCTGAATCATACCTTGTGTCAGGGAGGAAGTCTCTCAAGAAGACTGGTTACCAACCAATCTGCAGATGTTCAAATCCCTACACAATCCTGAAAGCCATGGAGATTTTTAAACTACTACGTGGGTGCTGGCATAGCAGGACGGAGATATAATACTCCATGTAATCAAGTCTATCTCACAACTACTACATTTGCATGACTGTCATCTTCCTTGGCTTTCCTTCTACTCAGTCCTCTGTGCATGGACTAATAAACTACCCCAAGTCCAACTGAATAGGAAGTCAAAACTAGGTCAAGCGTTGCTTTAAAAGAATGCACGGAGCAGACACACTATATAGATCACAAGGTGGAAGCATCCTAGGTTAATTACGCTACCTGCCCCCTTCTCCTTCTCTTCCTCTCCCTTCTGCCTCTCTCCCTCTCCTTTCCTCTGTCCAGCAGGTGAGATAGCTGTTAAGAAAATCTCCAATTCCCTTTAAAATTTTATTTCAATAATAGTGACCATGAGTGGCAGTAACTGCCTCTCAGGGCTCATCTCTTCATGGGACGCTGGGTGACAGTCAGTGTTAGGAACTGCTTCAGTGGCCATTCGCTCCGTGCTGGAGAGCCATTCAGGAACCAGGCTCAGTTAAGGAATCATCACCAGCTAAATGTGGGTTTCTCTGGAAAGGTCCTGATTTCTAGAATGCTCCAAGCCAAGCCTTCTGGCAACACTGTGCACCCCCTACATTCTAAAAGAGCCTCTTTATCCAGACTGACACAGAGAACGTCTCTCCAGAGGACTTTGAGTTCCATTCTGAGACCTCAACTTTGTAACCTGAGCTCACCTCTAGCCACCCTCTGGCAGTATTCAGCCAGCAGGGCACTGACTGCATGCTGACGAAGGTCTTGCTACGCCGCGCACCACCGTGATCCTCAGAAAGGACAGCATCGGCTTGGATGGTCAGCCTCAGTTGGCAATGCAGCCTAGGTCCCACCCTCAACCTACTGCATCAAAGCCTACAGCTTAAGTTCAGGTTCAGGAAGCAGCCGTCTCGGGGGTCATCTGCTTGGGGTTGCTTCTTCTGGCAACATGACTCACCATGTCAGGCTCCCAAGTTGGATTCCGTGCATTTTCCATTTCAAGGTTCTACACAGATTTCCCTGCAGTGCTCCTGGGCAAGTGAGCTCTGCTTTGGATGAGTTCCCACCCAGCGGGCCTCAGGGTGATGGTTCCCCGAGTGCGGCCTCCTGCTAAGCAAGCTATGCCCACCCCCTAGGTCACCCTGCCCTCCTGGTCCCTCAGCTCCAATGGTACCATGTTCACAAATTGTTGTTAAAGAAGGAAATTACCAGAAAGAAAAAAAAATAATGTCTAGAAACCTGCATAGTTTAGAGCTAAAGAATATGTTAAAATTTTCCATTGTGGAAATTTCCCAGCTACTGGGCTCTTTAGATTTTTTTTTTTTTTCTTTCAGAGCTGCAAGCAAAGAATGGAAATTTCCAAACGCAGCATCGAGAGCTGCTGTCGCGCTGACTGTCTGGCTCAGCCGGGGTCATCTGCTTCTCTAAGGCATCAAGGAATGCCAAGGTAGGGCTGAAAGAACACACAGACTTCCTCTACAGGCAGGAAGGAAGATCTTTGCACTGCCTAAGAGCTGGGAGGAGAGGAGGGGCAGTAGAGGTGACACCCCCTGCTCCCTCCCCCTGAACAGGAAGTTATCCCACTTGACTTCTTTCCAGGGGCAGCTGGCTGGCAGGATTTGTGTTTTTAAAAGACATTCCGAAGGTGGGTGGGAGATACAGAAACATGAAAGAAAGAAATCTTTGTTGGGGTCTAATTTTGAAAAGACTTTACCTGGTAGGTATACCATTCCATCATGTGACCTGCCCAAGTAAATCAGTTCTCTCTCTCTCTCTCTCTCTCTCTCTCTCTCTCTCTCTCTCTCTCTGTCTCATGTAGCCTAGGCTGACTTTGACCTCCTGACCCTCCTTCCTCCACCTCCCGTATGCTGGGATTAAAGGCATGTGCCATTATGCCCAGCATTAATTCTGAGTTTAGAATCTTCACCTGTACCTCTTGAGACAACGCTATCTCCCCATCCCCCCATAAACCAAACCATCCACAAATATCCCGGCAGGTTCTGTCCCCACCTCTGCAATAATGTCAACAGGCCCCGTTCCTTTTCCACTGCAGCTACGTATAAATACATTTCCGTTCACAGCTGGTCCTGCCGCCTGAGTCAACAGGCGTCTAATAGTTCCCTGAGATCTGGCATGTTCCTTCCACCCACGGATGCTGTTCCTACAGAAGCCTTAACAGCAGCAACTCCATGGAAGCTGGTGTCAGGACGTCAGCTTCCTGCAGATGCCGAGGGACCCCGAGTGGCTTTGGAACAGAAGGAGTATTTCCAAACCAAAGCTGGGTGGTTTTTGTCTGACTGAAAGTTTTGCTTCTGTTCGTCGCCTTTCAGGAGGTTCTTAGTAGACAGGTGCTATCTACGAGTTCTGTGTTCTGCCATCCCTTCCCATGGTACCAGGGAGAGGACTGCAAACGAAGGGCTTTTGACATCCTTGTTCTTTATACTAGACATTCTTTATTGAGACATTGGATAACGGTGAAGAATTTCTGGCAAGAAACTCTTAAAAAAAAAAATCACACAGTGGCCCCTGACTATAACCCCAACACTTCCATGTTCCATGTTCGGGGCCAGCCACGTCTACAGGGTGAGACTATCTTGACAAACTGAAGAGGAACACGGATTAGGGAGGTGGCTTAGTTGGGGAAATGCTTGCTGTGTAGGCATCAGGACCTAGGATTGGATGCCAGGTATCCTTGTAAAGTCAGGCATGATGGCATGGATTTTTAATCCCAGTTGTAGGGAGGCAGAGACAGGAGGATTTCCTGGGGCTCACTGGCCAGCCAGTCTATAGCCAAACTGATGAGTTCCAGGATCAGAGACAACCTGTCTCAAAAAAAAAA